>JAOQMP010000007.1:14199744-14215405 GCA_027563575.1 Erythroxylum pedicellare
TGTTTAGGTAAGTAGGGTTTTTGAAAAGAATGCCTCTATCATATTAACAAAATTTTAGTTCATCAAGCTTTGATCAATAATTAAAACTAGTTCTAGAGAGATATGAAATTAAGTAGATACACACATAAATGAAAGAGTTCAGGCCTAAATATCCTTCCAACAAGGTTATTATCTCAATTAAGCAATCTCAAGGTTTAAAAATGCATAGTGCTACTCTCCTAGCGTACCCTCACTTGCCTCTCGTGAAAACATTGAAAATGTAATTAACCAAAATCAACTATCATTTAAAAAAATAGATGGTTTTCCAAAAACACATGGACAACTTTGAAATTTATAAAATTTTGAAGAAATAGGAGTGAGAAGAATCTAATTTCAGATAAGTATTGAATTGAGGGAATTAAAATAGAAAATGTCTTTTTCCTTTTATGAGAGGAATTGAATTTGTCACGAAGAACTAAAAATTAGCAGCGTCGCCATGGCGAAACCAAGAGCACACCGCAGTAAAATAATGCAAAGAAAAAGAAACACTTGAAAAACATGCAATTCACCTCAATTACCAAGTTTAAAATTTTGCAAAGGACCCATAAATGACTTGTACAAGAAATTAAATGGCCAAAAATGATGCATAAAGAAAAGAATGCCAAAATGGAATAACCTCCCCCATACTTACACATCATATTGTCCCCAATATGAATAACAATCAAAACACTATGAAGCATTGAAACGTAATAGGAAGCCTATTGAATAATAACATACTGGGAAAAGCACAATGAGAATCATATAAACAACTGGCCATTAATTCTATAAATAATAACAAGGTAACTGAGTATCCAATAGACTAAAAACTAAAACATGACTAGCTAAGACAAAAAGAACAAATGACTCAAACTACTCCATAGGAGGATTAGGCCCAGTTCTAGATGGAACTGCTCCAGATGTGCCAACACCGCTTAGTGGGTCATCTTCATCAGATGGTAACTGAAAATGAAAATGCTTGATGAGCAATGCATCTATACGCCGACGATACTGCCTATCTTGGTCATATAAAGCCTCTCGCTCCTTCTACTGTGCTATTTCCTAGAAGAGAGTGTCTCGGAGATGGGAGAGATCTGTACAAAGTCTGTCGACCTTGCCAATGAGGGTCTATAAAGTAACGAGCTTAGAAGCATCCAGAGATGGATGAGCATCCTCAACTGGTGTCAGAGCTGTAGAGGTTGCATCAATATCATGTGCAGGGGGAGGGACAAGGTGGGTTGCTTTAGATGATCATACCTAAAGAATGGGGTCGGATAAAAAAGGCTATCACTATCAAACTACCAGACATTATGTGCTCAGAAATTGTCAAAGATAAGGTGAGGAAAGGTGATGGCATTGTGGAATTTGGCCATGATGATGGAGTCATGAAGGGAGGAGGCAATAACATTAGCTATTTCAACTAGGTGACCAGTCATTAGGAGGGAAATGTGTAAGGTTTGTTGTTTAGTGACATATGTAAGGTGAGTGGTCGGAACGATATTGTTGCAAACCAAATGAAGCCAAGGATGAGCCACAGGTCGAAGATCTGATCTTTTGAGGTAAAGTTGGTAATAGCGTGGCTGATGCCATTCGGCGCTCTCTTAACAGAGGGTGCGAATAACATCGTCCAAAGGGTAGTTATGGATGAGCGGATCATAATGGTGATAGAGAATGTTAGGAAGATTGAAATGGCGATGGATACTGGCGGTGGTGAATGCATTGGGTGCTTTAATACCATGGAAGTTAATTTCCATGGGATCATTGAACCTGGCATATGTAAAAATGGCTAATGAATTTATTGTTATCTTGAGCATGGGGTTTTACTAGGCCTGTTAGCTGAGAAGCAACAAGTTACTAAACAAAGGGATTGTCAGGGGGAGCTAACAGAAAGCATCTCTCTTTAATGAAAGGCCTAGTTTCTACTTTCTCATAAAGTTTCATAAAAGTAAAACTATATGAGGAATCAGAGTCACTAGGAGTGGTAGGAGGGGCAGGAAGTTTAACTCGAGGCATTGTCTTGTAGAAACCGTACACCGAAATATTACTAAGTAAACTAAAAATAATAACCTAAACAACTAGCAAAGGTGTAATCAGCAATCCTAGGTAACCTAAACAAAATGAATCTAAAGGGAAAATGTAAAATAAAATAAAATAGACAACCTAGGCTACCATAAATACTACAGAAACTAAGAAACAAAAAGCAAAGAAGAAATACTTACGAAAGATTGAAATCTGCACAGATAGTCGGAAGGGAGAAGTTGGGTTAAGGATCTAAAGGATGGTCGTGGAGAAACTGAAGGTGGGGAAGGAAGCAAGGGGGGTTGGAAGGGTTAAATAGGGGTTGGGATGTGTGAAATTATAGAAAAGGATAGAGGGAATATGAATGGTTAAGAGCAAATAGGGGTGGAATGGTAATTTCACTAGGTAAAATTCATGTAGATTAAACCTTTGCCGCGGTGAACTTAACCTTAATCATAAAATTAGCAAAGTATCAAAGTTTCAACGCGACGACATGGAATGCACGCCGCAACGAACTTAACTCAAGAGGAATAGAAAGAAATGAGGTATCTTTGTCGCGGTAACATAGACTTCACACCGTAGTGAAATTTACTCGAAGCAACATAAAAGGTGTGAGAAACTTTCTCTGTGATGAAATTGACCCAAGAGCAACATAAAGGAATAAGGTAAGTAAGTTTACTCGAAAGGGATATCAATCAAGACAGAAATAAACATTCAACAAAGGGAATGAGAAACATGACTGGCAAGCAATTGACACAAGCTGGGTACTCAGTAACCTTAAAGATCATATACAAAGTCATAAGGCACCAGATGAGCTTAAGAAAATAAAGTGCAACGCAATTAATCATATCAATTTCCTCAAACTTGAAGATATATCATGCATTAAGCTGACAAGCACAGCCAAAAGAAAATAAGAGACAGAACTAGCATGGGAATTATTGAATTGAAAAACTGCTGATTAAACTAAAAGATAAGCTAATTTCCTATTGAAATGGTTTCTCCCCCACACTTATTCAACAAACTAATGCACCCGACGTTGTCATAATCAGTCACAGAGCAAGAGTAAGTAAACAAGTAAAGGAAAGAAACAACCTGGTGGTTATGGAGGTTTCTAATTCTCCTGGTGAACCTTCAAAAGATAGCTATGCTATAGTGAAACAACTTTACCATTTGCTATGTCGGTGTCACCCTCCACAATGCCAGATTCACCTTAAACGCTAACAGAAAACCTTTCTCCCCAGGGGTCATCATTGATAATAGAAGAATCCAATGAATGCAGTGCAGAGCTAGAGTAAGCATTTTGGAATTCAAATTCAGAGCGGGCATCATCAATAGCAATATCAAGCATGTTAACTCCTAAAAGAGAATAATCCTCAAGAGGATGTTTTGTTGCTTCATACATATTAAAACACACTTTTTACTCTCCTACCTCCATAGTGATGGTACCTTCTTTCATGCTAATCATAGTACTAGTAGTCCTTAAGAAAGGTCTACAAAGAATCAATGTGGTGTCCTGCACAACTTCAGAAGACATGTCAAGCACATAAAAGTTAGCAGGAAAGACCAAATCCTTATCCTAGACCAAACTGTCCTCTATAATGCCCACAGGATGCCTAAAAGACCTATCAACCAATTGGAGAACTACAGATGTAGAATTAAGATTCTTGACTCCTAATGATGTGTAGATAGACTTAGGCATAACAGTAATGGCTGCCCCTAGATTTATCAAGGCTCCCCCTATAGTAACCTTACCTATAGTGCAAGGGATAGTGAAAGATCTAGGGTCTTGGAACTTTACGGGAATTTGAGGTTTAAACAAAGGAGACACATTTGAGCTGACTTGCACTTTTTCATTTGGCCTGAACTTCCTTGTATTGGTGCACAGTTCTTTAAGGTACTTAGCATATGCAGGAACCCTTTTCACAAGATCAAGCAAGGGAATATTGACTTATACTCTACTAAACAAATCAATGATATCTTTCTCATGTTTAGTTTTAGTCATCATTTTGCTCATCAAATACGAATTAGGAAAAGGAAGGTCTTTAAGATTTACCTCCTTATCATTGGCTTCATGGGCTCCATGCTTGCTTGATTCTTGGTTGCTCTCAGAATTCGCTTCCTTGCTCTTTAATGATTTGGACTCCTTATCAGCTAAAACTGCTCTATCTTTGGAGCTTTTAGACTTCTTGACTTTTGCAGATGTTGAAGGCAATTCTTCACATTCAATCTCCTCTTTATCCACTCCCTCATCTTGATTGCTGAACCTCACTTACTTCCCATTTCGAGGAGTTATGACATTCAAACTCTTGGGGTTCATAACAGTATTGGAGGGAATAGTTCCACTACTCCTAGCTTGGTTCTCACTCATGTTATTAGATAGCTGAGTGACGTAGGAGTTGATATTCTCAGCCTTCATCTCCCATTGCTCCATTCTCTTCTCTATAGCATTAAACCTAGCAGCATTTTTAGAAGAGTCCTGTTGAATCAGAGAGACTATGGAATTGAACTGGTTGTTATTAGAAGTCCTCTCCTCCTTCATCAACACCATCGTATTATGCAAAAGTTAATTAGTGTCTTCCTTTGGTGGGACAGTTAAAGCTTGCTGTTGGTTTTGGAACTAGTTTGTGGAAGAACCAACCCCTCCACCTTGTTGAAATCTATTTGGACCTCTTCCATCTTCATTTCTCCAACTGAGTCTAGGATTTGCTTTCCATCCCTCGTTATAGGTGTTGAAATAGGGATCCCATTTCTAATTGGGCTGACCCTAATAAATAGCAGACACCTCTTCATAATGGCTGGGGCAGACACTAGAGATATGCATTACTGACCCACAAGTTACAAATCCTAAACCTAGGAATTCATAAATCATAGGTAAACTATGGATTAAGCTACTCCCTTTTTAAGCTCATTGAACTCTAGCCATTGCTACATCTTCAAAAGGAAAGAAACACCTAGCTACGCATAGCTCTAAGAAACTTCACAACCGAGAAGCAATCAGAGGCACCCATGTTAGAAGTTGACAGTGAAAAATGGAAGAAGAAAAATGAGATGGATATGAGAGAAGACGATGGTGTGATAGTGGTGGGAAGATGATGGAATGAATGCATCTTCTCTCTGTTGGCTCCCTCTCCCTTTTTGTATGTTATCCCAAAATAGGTTTTTTTTCAAAAACGGGTTGCTGGATTGGGTTTACACAGTTGGTTAATTTTCTAAAAATGGTTCTGGTTTGGTGCTGATTCGAATGTGTCGCCGCGACGAACTTTTCTCGAAAGGTTTCTTCAAAGATTTTCTGATTTTACCACGGCAAAAACATTATCCTCGCCGTAAAGAACTTTGCCTGTTAGATTTCTTCGAAGATTTTCTTATTTTGCCGTGGCGATCTTTGCCTATTAGATCATTGACTTATGTTCTTGGTCTTTACTCTTTGGCTTTACTTGTTGAATGTCCTGCAGTGAAAAATAGTAGTTTGCAATATCAATTGTTTTAAAAATCAGTTGAGTGCAATTACTAATTATTTGTGACAATTTTACCTTTAAACTACATTAATTCAAAACAAGCACTCATGAGCTAAATTAAGCACAATATCTAACAATAAGAGCCAAAAGGTATAACAAAAACTATGAAATTGTCACTAAATGATATAGGAAACTTGGGTTCAATCATTATGGCTTGACATTGATAGGGGCAGTGTTTAGGAAAAGATGGATTTTGTGGTCAATGAGTCTATGAGGTGGTAGTACAATTGAATCCATGAATATATCCTCAAACAGATTAAGCAAAGATAATAAAGAACTAAGGATAGAATGTACCTCTTACTATTGAATGGGATCAGCAATCAAGGAAAAAAGCTGAAAACGATGTGAAATTGAATCAACTCGGGACATCCGTCGCAACTGGTTGGATTGTACTTGTTAGACTTGCAATGGAGAGTTCCATTGTAGTGTGATCTGGCGACCTTCATAAGTGAATTCTATAGTGAGATTTTTGTAATCCATAGTGACTTTGCCTAACAATTGTAACCACTGTACACCTAAGACCACATCAGCACCCTGAGTTGGTAAGACATAAAAATCAATGGCAAAAGTTTCATTTCCCAATTTGAGTGGAACTAACGGAAAATATCCTTCACAAATGAGAGTTTGTCCATTTCCTACCATCACATTGAAGTGTGGAGAGGTAATAATAGGCAACTTAAAAAGCCTAGCAACCTATTTTTGTATAAAATTATAGGTGCTCCCACTATCAACTAAGGTTTGGATGTGAAAACTAGATATCAATCCCTCTAGTTTCAAGGTTCGAGGACAAAGTTGGCCTGCTATAGCATGGAAGCTAATCTTAGGTGTCTCTTCGAGAGACTGATTATCCAATGAACTTGAAGAAGTAGCAACATCGGTAATTGGAACCCCAACATCGTCATCCTCAATCAACAAAAGAAAGAGACAACCCTTACATTTAGGGCCTACAAAAAATTTCTCATCACAGTTATAACAAAATCCTTTTTCCCGTCTAACTAGCATCTCAGTGGTGGACAATCTCTTGATCAGGTATGTAGGAGGGATAGGTGTACTGTTTAAAGGTTTAGTGGATTGTAGTGTGGGTAACAAGGGAGGCAGCATCTCATTTTTGGGTGGTGTCTATGGTTTAGTCCAATATCTATCATGCATATGTCTGCTAATAAATCGACGATTAGTTAACTTATCAACATACAACCTAGGCAACCCCATAGCTTGGATAAGAGATTGTGGCTTGTAAACCTGGATTTCGTTTCTAATATCATGTCTGAGACTTGAGACAAAACAGTTTACTAACACATGTTCAGGGGTACATGGGATTTTATTGGCCAGTTGTTTAAATTGCTGTTAGTAATCAATAAAGGAAGAAGTTTGAATCAATTTACAGAGTTTACCAAAATGGTCTTCATATTTAGAGGGTCCAAAACAATTTTTCACGGCAAGTCAAAACTCATTCCATTCAACAATTAAATTGTTCTTATGCATCCAGTCAAACCAATCTAAAGCAGGGCCATCGAGATGAAATGAAGCAATCAACAATCGTTGAGTATTAGGAGTATTGTAATAATCAAAGTACCTTTGAATGTGAGAAATCCACGTAGATGGTTTGTCACTAAAGAATCATGGAACATCAATGTGCATCGTCTTGATAGGAGGTGGGTTCGGTAAAGGATGGCTATTGGGTGGTGGGAGTGGATGTTGGTGAGGAATGCCTTGTTGTATTTGGAGTAGTGGCATGGGAGGTCGACGAAGATGTTGCTCAACTCGAGCTTCCAATGTTTGCAAGCCTAGAGTAATATCACGTATAGAGTTAGTCAAAGACTCGATGTTGGCGTTCTGATTGGTAATGAGAGTTGCTTGGTTCTCTTGCATTGTTATCAGCTTTGTGAGAGCCTCTTCAATCTAAACATGACGAGTACCTTCAACTATAATGAGCGCACCAATGATAGAAGAGAGCCAATTTGAGGTGGCTGGCCTCCTTTTGATTTGCTGAGAGTAAGCAAAGGAGAGATAAATCAACAAGAATAGAAGGTAGAAGAGAAGAAGAGAGATAGAAAAGTTGATAGTAATTTTTCTTAGTTCTTTCCTATTGTTCACCATACAATATATAGAATATTTTCTAATAGAATTCCAATAACTAACAAATTCAAAACGCAATTGTAAAATGTTTTCTAATTGGGACTTGATTTAATTTGCTGCAACATAACCTGCAACATAACCCATAAGTTTTCTTGATGCATTTCTTATTCATATAGACCTTGGCCGATTAGTTGTACCCCATTCCTATCACGTATCCTTTAAAATGTTATCATACCCTATTTTATTTAAAGTAAATGTTAAAATATTTATTTGATAAATCTGTATTAGAAAAAATTCCATTCATAAAGAAGGGAGTGGGGATGCAATTTTATCTTTAAATAATGTTTTTTATTGCTACTAAAATTCTGTAGGACTAAGCCCAAAATTAAAAATTAGTTGCACAGTAATTGTTGACCAGTTGGTTGCGATGTTATTTTTGGGCGTTGAAGCTCGACCTGTTAAGGCCCAAAGCATAATGAATAACGAGTCACAGACTGAGTGATCCGAGTTCAGTGCTCTAAAATCATCGAGTCAACATCACTCACCCCTCCCAAATTTCACCCTCTCAGCCCTAAAATCCCCAATTCTAAAAACCAATCCCATGACCTAACCTAACCTAACCTAACATCAATCCCCCAGAGCACCTACATACATACACAAACCAGAATTGATAAAATTCAGAAGTTATGAGTAACAGTAAGATATGTGTGAATAAAAGTGCTTGAGCATGGGAAGGCAGTCCTTTCTCTACAGATCCTGCACATACTCACTTCCTTTCTGGATCCTTCTCTTTTCTCTCTGCTTTTCTGGTGGTTAAATTCGTTTTCTCTTTCTGTTTATTATTTTCTTTTCAAAACCAACAAAAATTTGGGACAAGGTTTTGATACCTATATACTTATAGATAGAGACATAGATATAGATGGGGAGTTCGACCTCAGATGGTGGCATAGGACCGATCGTGTGGGTACGGAGAAGGAACGGGTCGTGGTGGCCGGGGAAGATTCTTGAGGCAGAGGAGCTTTCAGAGTGTAATCTGACTTCTCCGAGGACAGGAACTCCTGTCAAGCTTCTTGGAAGAGAAGATGCTAGCGTGTACCCTTCACTAACCTCTCTTTTTCATCTTCATTTATCCTCTTATAAAGTTTATATTTTTGTTACCATAAAAGAGAAACCAATGTTTTGGTTTTATAGTTGTTTTGAATAGTTTCTGATAGTTTTTATGTTTTGATATTATGTTGGTTCATATATTGTTGAAGCGGCATTTGGGACATGCTTCTGTGATTGTTTGGCGTAAATCAGCTTGTGCTTAAATTGGTGGCTCTATTAATATTGGTGTTATGTAGAAGTGGATTGAATTCAATGATACCTTCTATATGTTTGATTTGAAAAGAACAGCAATTTATGAGATGAAGATTAGAATTCCATGAATATTGCATTCCTATTTCTTGCAAATGTCCCACGTTCTTTTTGACGGCTTATTGAGTTTTCAATAATAGGTTTGCAAATGTCACGCGTTCTATTACTTATTTTGCCGCATGCTGCAATAACCTGGTTACTTTGTGTTGAGTTGAGTAGAAACTGCCAAAGAAAATATTTTCCTTAGTGCAACTCTGAGGAAATAAATTGACTTATTTGCAGTAATAAACACACATAGTTGGATGATTTAACCGTTTGGGACTTGTGTTGAATAACTATTAAGAATTCCATTGTAAGCAGCTCCCTAAAGTTTGATTATTGCGTTGGCAATGTTGGGGGCATAGTGATTCTATCTTGACCGTGGAGCCACTTGGATCTTAGTCTTTTAAAATGGTGCGCTCTCTTTCTATGGGGTAGGGTGCCATGTCAATTGTATCCGGCAATGACATGGTTAGTCATTTTGAAGCCCTTTAACATTGATGTCGGACATAATATACAGAAACATGTCATTCAAATAACCTAGCTGTAACCTAGGAGATGGGCAGTTTGGAACATTGGAAAAAAGTTCAAAACTGCTAGCTTGATTTTAAAAAATACCATTCTATAATGCTGTAGCTTTACCGATTTTAATGTATTCCTCCAATCCTTGGGACAATTATGATCGAGTGTGCCACAGCAGTGGTTAATTGCAGTCTAATTTGGTATATTGGGCTTGCGTCCTGTTTTTGGATGATAATGTGTTACACTAGTATTGACTTGACTCTTTAATTTATTGACTTCTATTCTTATTTTATTTGAAGGGGAACGGAGAACCTCTGGCCTTAAGTCATTTACATAGTATCCCCTATTGCTTTACCTTTTCTCTTATTACTTGTTCATCCTTATGTAAGCTGTTATCTGCTTTTTGTCCTTATTTGATGATTTCTATCTCATTTAGGGATTGGTACAATTTGGAAAAGTCAAAGCGGGTGAAGGCATTTCGTTGTGGTGAGTTTGATGATTGCATTGAAAGGGCTGAATCTGCCCAGGGCATGCCAATCAAGAAAAGAGAGAAATATGCCCGTCGAGAAGATGCTATTCTCCATGCACTTGAGCTAGAGAAAAAACTATCAAGAAAGCAAGGGAAGTTAACTTCTGATTGCCCAAGAAGTAAACTGTCTGGGCCTGTGAAGAATGATCTTTGTATTCCTTCAGAAGGCATGGGAAAAAATAGCGGGAAGCCTGAGAATTCTAAGCCAAATCAATTTGCATATACAGGAGATATGAACTTTAAGGGTGAGACTATAAGCAGTCCCATGCACTCATTAAAGGTCAGCGATGGGAATCAATCACTTCAGGAAGATAATGGTTCTGAAGTAACACCACGGATGAGAGGTTTGCAAGACTTTGGGCTGAGGACTATGCCTTTGAAGAGAAAGCTTTCCTCTATCGATGTAGATGACTCTGGGAAATCTTTGAATGATAACCATTCTCAAGTTTCTCCTAGTATTGCTTCTAGCATGGAAAGAGGTGATAATCCAAATGGTAAATATGCTTATGAAACAAGCTGATATGTTGGTTTTACTGCATAATGTTTGGTCAGGAGAAAAAAAGGAGCTGCGCTATCTTTCTAGTATTGACCATAGGAGCTAATAGGCGTGTCATATCTGTTGCAACTTCACTAAAGTGCTCTTTATACTTTTATTTTAGGAGTGGAGCAGACAGGAGCTATTTACCGTGCAAAGAGGAGTAGATGTGTTTACTTGCCAGTTGATATAAGTGATCCTTTGGGTGATAAAGAACTTCACAGCCGGGTTAAAACATTAGTTCCTCAGTTTGAAAATGATAAGGCCCACCATCATCCTGATTCATTGAAAGAAGATAACTCATCTTCTGGATCACTGGAAGATGCTGAACTGGATTCTACAGAATCTGAAACTTCTGGTGTAGAGTCTGAGTCTGATTCTTCTGAGACTGAACCAGATATTGACAAAGAAATGGCTGTATTTTCAGGTTAAGTGACACATTTGCGTCCTATATCATACCAGCCCTGTTTTCTCTGTTGATCAACAAGTGATTACCGCATGTAGATTCTATATTTTATCAAATATTGATTGTTCTTTTCCATGGCAGACATGTTCTCCATATATTAATTGTGATACATGATTGTGGCATCCACTTCTATAGTTCCCTGTCCATTTTAAACATATCTATATTGCCTTTTACTCTTTCAGTTGTCCATTTCTAATATTCTCTTGTACTACTTAGCAAAATTATTTTGTTGTCTTTTTAAATAAACTGTTCGGAAAACATGACAATATTCCGGACTCTAGAGTGAACATTAAGCCACGGTGTGTTTTTCTAGTAGGGGTCTCTTCTTCTGAAAATATCCTCTGCATTTGCTTGTATTGTTATATTTTTTTTCCAGAAATTAGATGTTCTTGAAATACAAAATTTGTTGTTTGCAATAATATGGAATTTGAACTGGAAGTTTTTATCTTATCACATCCCACTCCTTGTCTACATGTACAGTAGCAATGTCTTTTGCCTATCTTCAGACAACTGTTGGCTTTAGGTTGGCTGATGTTTTGAAATCATATATGTTACGTACAAGTTTAATTACACAAATTGATGGTATCTATCTCGGTTCATATTAAATCACATGATGGCCCACTATCTATATCATGAGTTATCTTGTAGTTTATTTTGTAAACCTTCTTATTATAATTACATGAGAAATAATATTAGAACATGAGATGATCCTTTGGAATTGTTTGTACAAAACTTTAGAAGATAATCAGTTGTCTAATAATCTAATTTGTGCAAAGGCAAGTCTTATTTCAAATTTAATATGGTAAAATTTCATGTGTTGGAGATTTTGGGTGTATTTATAAAAGTTGAACAATGTATTAGTCTTCCAATTAGCATGTATAAGTTTAGGTAATACGTTCTAAATTTTTGGCAAACTTGGTGATTAACAAACTTTTGGTTCTAAACGGCCAACATTTATATGGAGCAACTATGTTTATTATAATGAGATATTTCTTACTATCTTTTGAGCACACATGATACTATCAGTTTTGAAGATTTTAGTTCATCAGACTTGTTCATTTGTTGTGCCTAGTAAGGCCTCCTTTGCAGACCTAGTTATACTTTTACTAGAATAACTTGGCTGCACTTTTTTCAGAGTCTCAACCAGGTCAAAGATAACGGTGTAAATATTTATAGTTTGAAACTGAAAGCTATTTACTTTCTGATTAAGTTTCAAGAAATGAATGCACAATTTTGAGAATATGGGGATGCCAGAGCCTGAGCATTGTGCATTGGGATATGGATGATTTTAATAATAGGCATGAAACAAAGTAAAAAATGTTTTGCTGCTTTTGAGTCCATATTTTAAATATTGTTCATAAAACTTCAAATCATAAGCTTACAGCTTGTCCTCAAATGCCAATAGAATTATATGCCATCAGGCGTTACATGCTAGATCTTACTCCTTTGTTTCTCATTTCCCCATGTTGTTATGAAGAAGAGAAACTTCATGATGGAGACAATTTTCTTGGTTAGTTTATTTTGTGTATGATGGGGTTCTTTTTCAGGATTTGATCTCAAATTTTAAGTGTATTAGTGATGGAGATCCTATTCGTTTTGTTTTATGGGTCCATGCTGTTGAGATATGGCTTTGTTTCTGTATGTTTAGCATTCATTCTCTTTTCATCTTCATTGATGTTTTGTAACTTCCTATCATGTAAACAAAAATTTTAACAAATGTTGCTCTGAATTGACCATTTCAAAAATTTGTTTCTATTTAGCTGTTTTATAATCACAAGTGTAATTCACTCTGAGCTTAGCCTTGTAATTCTTTTCTTTCTTATTTGCTCGTCTTCCATTTATGGCCAGATGCTGGTCTACCTACAGAAGTCCAGCAGGGTGCTCTTGGACATCCTGAAACAAGAGAACTTGGAAGTACAAGCACTGATGACCGTGATGAATTAATACTATCTGGTGATATACCTCAACTTTATCCTGATGATCCATTTTATGCTAATGAAGCAGTGTCTAAATGGCAGTTGAAAGGAAAAAGGAATACTCGACAACTGGCCAAAAAGTACACTGCTGATGGAAAGGGTTTTAATGAGCCTCTATATGGAAACTATCATAGGATACAAGGAAGCACACTGATATCAAGGGCACACGATGCTGATGATCCCTATCTAGACAATAAATACATGGGCCCTCGTTTTGCTGGATTGAGAAATGGAAGTTATTCTTGCACACCAAGATTTTCAATGAAAAACAGAAACAGTGGCAGCCTTAATATAGATTGGGAGGATATGAATTGGGGGGATCGGCCTATTTTTAGAGGATGCTGGGGGGACAGAGTTGAGCACTTCAGTCCAAATTTTGCCAAGCATCACCATTTTGGTGCTAGGTCTAGATCCATATTGGTGGATGTCGATTTACAGGTCCAAGCGAGCTATCAAAGAGATCATGTTCCGATTGTCTCTCTTATGAGCAACTTCAATGGGCAGGCAGTAATAGGACATCGAATTCAAATTAAAGCCCTTGAAGATGGTTCAACTGAAAACTTGATTCCTTCCAGTGATGATTACTATGGGAATGAAGCTATCGACCATGATGGAAGTACAGCACTTTCACCTACTTGGAGAACAGCTAGAAGGACAAATCTTAGAGTCCCACGCCCTCATTTGTCGCCATTAATGGGTGCCAATGATTCCAGGGATCTTTCATTTTTGGGAGATAGAAGACTGCCATTAAGGAAAGCTGGAAGCTCCAGTCATAAGGAAAGCCTCATAAAGAAAAACCTTGTCAGCAGCCCTCGCTTTCCAACAGATAGAAAGTTCTCGAGGAAGCTGTCAAAGAAAGTCAGCTCATCTCCAAATCAAAAAACAAGGACCCTATCATCAATTGCAATTCAACAGAATTTTGGCATGAAGCCCATAAACAGTAACAGCATCATACAAATGGAAGGGCTTATCAAACCTCAAACTGCTGGGCCCACTACTGTGGCATGTATTCCTGTGAAATTAGTATTCAGTAGGTTACTTGAGAAGATTAACAGACCACCATTAAAAGCTCCAGGTAAAGCAGCTGGTTTCAATAGGGATCCTCAGAGACCACCATAGCTATCTTGTACTTTCTTGTAGAGTTTGCCTAGTAGGTCATTGCAAAAATTGTTGCTAAATTTCCTCACTGGTTAAGTGCTCTTCAACCGAAAACTGTATACATTGTCAGCATTTTAAGGATGAGAATTCTGCTCTATTTCTAGATTAATTAGATGCAGCAGGGGATTGCAAGAAAAATTAGACAGTGAAATATGTTTTACCTTCAGGTTGTCTCGGTGATCTTAGTGGCAGCGGCACCTAAGGCGAATAATAGATTCTGAGACTGTTGAAGTGGCAGGCTTTGATAGGCATGGAGAAGGTTATCAGATATTATAGATCTGAAAGTAGGTAGTTTGAAATTCAGTAGTGTCGTTTGTACATTTTATTTTCATATAGATCCCATGTACGCGGAATTTTTTGAATTCTATTTTATATATTTTCAAGTTATAGAGAAACATTGTACAATGCCCCCAGTTTCTATGGTATTTGTATGAATTTTTTATTAGATCAATCTCTATGAATAATATCTTTGAGGTTTTGATTAGTGAAAGATGGGAGTAGTTATCAACGCATCAGTTAGAATAACTTTGTTGAAATCCCTAATCCAAGCTAACAAGTTCATTAGTTAAACGGTGGCGCTGATGCCAAGACTTCTGTTGTCTATTACACGAGTAGTTTTCATTACTGTTCCGAGTAAGATTTCCGGGCCCAGCATTACCACTAAATAAACGGTGCCATCTGTCAGTTCTGATCCAGCTTTAATTGGGGAGGTGCTTGCCATCCCAGCTTATTTATGCTCTAATCTTGAGTTCTGCTGCTCTTAAGACCCTCTTTTTGGTTCACATCTTCTGATGATGGAGACACTATACGAGTATACGGTGTAGCAAGATATGGAAGCATCGAATTGATCATCACAAGACCAAAAGCTTTTCTTTGGAGAGCATTTTGTTTGGTCAACTGGTGCCAACCAACATGAACTCTGAATGGGGCTTTGCATTTTTTATACAAATAATCATATTCTGTCCTATATGAAAAGGAATTACTCCGACAATGATAAGAGAGAGGCTGGGCACACCTTTAATGCATTTCAACTATATTTTTTAATTAAAAAGATAGTAAATTTTTAGTTGTCACTTAGAGAATAAGAGAAAGTTAACGTTAACTAATAAATAACTTACCGAGAAAGTTAACGTTATTTAATCTTGGAAGCTAAGTAGTTTCCTTTATTAGCTATATAACGTTAACTTGTTAAATTTATAAATACTTTTGAAGCATTTGAGTATATTTCTTACCCTCTAATTTTTTTATTTTCATCAAAATATGAATTTAAGATACTTCAACTCAAAAATTAACGGTAAAAAATTGTCACGATTTTGTCTTATGAGTTCTAAGTGATAATTTAAAGGTAAAGTTTTTTTTAAATATATTTTTAGCTTATTAAATATTGGAATATATTATAATTAATTTGTAATTTTTCATTAAGGTGACATTATATTAGCATTTTAAATTAGAACA
>JAOQMP010000007.1:14219473-14230329 GCA_027563575.1 Erythroxylum pedicellare
AATTAAAAAAAATAATTACCTTTAAAATTATTTTTAAATTTAAAACGATTTTAAAATTATGTTTAAAATCTAATTAAATTAAGACTACATTATTACTAATTTAAATAATTCCTTTTTAAGGTTAAGTCATACTTAAATTATTAACTAAATAAGCCTATTGCTAAATACCTCTCTTCTTCATCTTTAAGGAAACCCTAATTTCTAAAGAATGAAAAACCCTAGCAGACATCTATCTTAAAGTTGCCGCTGCCACTATCCTTGCTTTACTTCTACCCATGGTCGCATTACACATCTTGCCGCTATCGACAATCACCGCTAGAGCCTCCTCGTCGCAGGCCCATGCTGTTGCCAGTTTTCCAGTCGCCAGTGGTAGCGTCGCTGGAACAGAGGAACCTCTCCGCTAGCTGCATCTTAAGCCAACTGAGCTGCCTTATAGTGTTTCATTGTGCCACTAATAGCTTTCTCCTTATTGCCATGGGTTAACATAGTTTACAAGGACAGGCGGTGGCATCTATAGAGAAGGATTTAACTATGGGGTTTTGTGTCTTTCAGAACGTAGGTTTCTAAATTTCTGGGTTTATGTTTTTATGAACGCACAAACACAATGACAACTACAAAACGCAAGCAAAATTCGGTCTATAACAATCAAATGTTTAATCATTAAAATCATTCTATAATACCACTGTTAAGAAACTAAGTTGAGATCTGATTTCAATCGTAACGAAATAATCACAAAAAATTTTCATGATTTTTTATTTCCCGAAAATCAAGATTTATTTAATTCTATAAAATGATTAACAAATCATAATAAAATGAAATTTAATTTGTACTTTATTCCGAAGCTTAATCTTTATCTTGTCGTATCTCTCGAACTGTTCTCGAAACTAACTCATCTCAACCACTGTAGCCAAACAAGTGTCCGGCTTCTAACGGTATTCACAGAACAGGTTGAAAGAACTCCGTAACTCTTACAGAGAGAGTTAAGCAAGAAATATTTGCTTTATAAAGCTTAAGCCTATTTATAATAAGCTTTGGATGTTTTAGTAATTAATTAAAATTAAATTCTAATTAAATTTCAATTAAATTTTAATTAGAATTACAAATAATTCTAATTAAATACTAATTATGCCCATATAAGATTCAATATCTCATATTGATCCTTGATTATTAAATATCTCATATTTAATCATAAAGTTTCTCAAACTTTATAATCGAGTCCAATTTGATTAAATTAGCTTTGCTCTCTTCAACCCATTCTATATGTGAGATCCATTACGTTCCCAAATATGTTGGCAATGATTATAAAATCTAATTTTAATTCATAATTAAAATTAGACAAATTAAAACTCCTTTTAATTTAGCTTTAATTCTCAAATTAAACAATTTATAATCATAAATCAAGATTGGCGTCTAGCAACGCATTATGACTACTTAAATATTTAAGAATGTCAAAGTAGTTTTAACTAACCTTTCTGTGCATACTTTTTTGTATAATTCAATCATTTCATCATACAATGTTCTGATTAGACATAGAGCTTGAAATTAATGTCTACTTTATTATGAGTCTAATCATATTAGTTCTCCACCATTAGCTACCCATTCAATTAATGACATTTTAAAGCTATTTACAAAACATCATTTCACCTTGCCCAAGGATTTCTTCAATTAATAATGATCGAGAGCAACGAAACATTCTCCCTAATTACTTTAGGGTGATGAATCCTATCTTGATCACTTAACTATCTCCATACAGTTCATGCTACATCCAATGACTACCGATTAAATGACTTATGATTAAATAGATCATAAGTAGTATCAAAAAATAGCAATCCCCATACAAGATAACTTTGATGACCTCAAGTAAAAGGATCACTTATACAAGCATCATAATGAGAATTCCATAGACATGTAAGTAATGTTCCAAATAGATTTCTCATATTGGGTCTGTTCAGTGAACTTATTCTCTAGCAAGCACCCACATGTTTGTTTAAGTATCTCTATACTTTAAGCTATGAGATCGACTACTTCCTTCATAAAGAAAAACAAATCGTGTGCTAGTCTTTTTACGTTCTATTAATGTTCAATCTTAATATAACAATAACTAGGAACATTTAGGAATAATACATAAATGCAATATTATTCTTATAATTATAATCTCATTATAATTTCATTTGTAATGTACAATTATCCCATGGACTTCATCATATGCATCTAAACATGTACAAGGTAAAGAATGTCTTTCAATAATTTGTCACTAAACTACAACCAAAGCAATTGGCTTAGGGCATAAATCAACACCACAATAAATCATAAATATTCCTTTATTTCCTCATCTCTTCAATTATTGCTCTTGTGTAATTGTTATTGTTGTTATATATGTTGTACTTACATGGCTTGTTGGTAAGGTATACTTTGGTATCTCATTTAGACAATCAATGCTGCAAGACTATTGACTCGAAGAGACTAGGAGTATCTTTTATTACCTTTGTCATTATCTTTAGTTTAATAACATGTATATAGAGTTGCAAGCAATTTTTCTACCAAGAATTGCTTGTTTTTAGCATTCCTTTCAAGTTTATTAAGTACTCTTCTCTTAATATACAAGGTGTTTGATTAATTGTCCTTAAATAATTTTTTAATTTGAGTCATCAAATTAATCCTTTCTTGGTGCCTTAGACTCAACAAAAAGAATTACAAGATCATAGGATTGAAAAAGGAAAATGGATTAATATGCTCCATTTTTACTTTATTCAAATCACAAATAGTTAAATTATAATTTAAATAATCTAATACTATAGTGCAAAATATTTCATTGAATACTAATCATTAAATAAGAATTTATTTCAATTTTTTTCTACTTAATTAAACTAGTATCAAGAAAATTTATTGTACCTAATCTTAACAACTTACGTTTGTAGTGTAGTGAATATTCAACTTCTTTACTTGTAGCAATTGGTACAGGATCTCCAGTTTCCTTATAGTAAACAAATTTATATGATATTTTTCTATTTTAATATAATTTCCCTTCATTTACAAAAAATAAAATTTAGTATGAAACAAGTAATTAAAGTACTAACTTGGTTTAAATGTTGAAGATAATTTATCATCATTTTCATTTTTCTCAATTTGGTTAAATTTTTAATTTTTCTCACTTTTTTTTTTCAAGTTCATTTTTGTATTTTCTTATACTGAAGCAAGGGAAGTTATAATATATTTTTATTATAAAAAGTCATAAATACTATTAATGAGCTTGTTTTTTTATGAAAGCAATACGAAAAGTAATAGTGTTCATTCATTAATCAAGATACATCTCATAAAGAAACTAGAGAAAACTTAAGAGTTAAACTCATTTAAGTGAAGAAAAAAGTCATGAACAAGGAAAAACAAGACCTAATAAGGCTATAAATGAATATATAATATTTATTGTATTTTCTACTTGGTTACTTTGATACTTTATAGACACATCATCATTTTAACTTATTGCATGAGCTTTGTCTACTATTAAGAGGATTAAAGTTATTATTTCAAAGAAAACCCTCGCAATCCTAAAAACATACTTTGAAAAACATTTTGAGAAGTGTTTAAATTAAATTTACATTAGGAAAATAAAGCGTGAGGATTTGAAGAAGTTGAAATCATGATTTTAGGTGTATTATTTAACCGATATAGGTTATTGATCAACTAATATAGGTTTAAGTTGTCAAAATGTATATCGAGACTAAGTAGCTAACATATTGGTTAACTAATGTAGGATAAAGTTGTAAAAAATGTGTACAAAAACTATGTAGTTAACATATTTTTCAACCAATATATTATTGTGATCAAATAATGTCCCAATAGAATACACATTGGTCAAACAATAGGTAATATTGGTCAAACATTGTTCTAATAGCTACAAAAAATTATGAATTCAATTCATATTGGTCGAACAATATTTTTTAGTGGTAATCCAATAAATAATATTCCATGCCAATTCAATCATCATAGAACTTGTATTAATACCTGCTATCAAGTGAAGAATTCCCTTACCTATTTAACTTCAAATTTCAACTCCAAAGAACCAGCTAATCTAGCCCTTCCAAGCAACCAACACACATTCAAGATTAAGGTGCAAATCTTAACACCAAAAAGACAACGTAAAAGATAACAAGATCTAGCTTCCTTGACATAGCATCTTGCAAAGATTTCAAGCGATGATGATCCCAATTGAAGAAAAATCCAAGAGATTGTGAGAGTAAGAGAGAGTTTCGGTGGAGAGGAGCAAAGGATAGTAAAAATGTATTAGAAACATCAAACGAGTTAGAGTGATTCAGAACTTGTTTAGTGCTAGGTGTCACAAATTTGAAAAGGCACATGTCCTTTAATGAATCAACCTACATGTCACGCATAGAAGTAAGCCACTTTTCCACCATTTAAGCTACAAAATGTCACAATTCTATTAGGCCATTTGTCACTCAATCAATGCTGCCAAATGTCATTCGGTGTATAGGCTTAATCATACTAATTTTCATGTACCAACTTACCTTGCCACTTGATAATTTTCCTAGTCCAAATGTACATTTTAACACATCAGTTTTCTAATGGTATCAATTAATTCCAAGTTACTAATCATGGTCCATCAAACCAAGATTCAAGATATATATAATTCACAATCATATCACAATTTCAACACCTATAACATTTACTTTCACGAACATTTAACATTTCAGCTAGGGTATAATTTGGGGTCTTACAATTCTCTTCCCCTTAAAAAAATTTCCTCCTTGAAATTCATACCTGATGAGAATAGCTGAGGATATTGAGCTCTCATGTTGGTTCCTTAAAATTCATACAATTCTGATTCCTATGTTGCTTCCTTGGGTCCATGTTGCTGCTAGAGTAATTTCACCAAAGGTATTTTCTTATTTCTGAGTTGTCGAACATCTCTGGCTAAGATAGATGCGAGCCCTTCCTTATAAGTAAAATTCGATTGTACTTGAATTTGTTACATAGGAATCTTATGTGTCTCATCAGACTGATATCTTCTCAACATTGAAACATGAAACATATCTTGCAACTTGGTCAATTCTTCAAGAAGAGCTAACTGATAAGCTACTGGTCTGACTCTTTTAAGAATCTCATAAGGACTAATGTATCGTGGGCTGAGCTTATCTTTCTTCCCAAACCAAAGTACATGTTTCCGCAGTAACACTTTCAAGAATACCTTATCTCCTACCTGATACTCAATATCTTTCCTTTTTAGGTCAGCATAGGACTTCTACCTATCACTAGCGGCTTTTAATCTTTGTTGAATAGCTTCAACTTTTTTCTCAGTATCTTTCACAATATCAAGCCCGATCATCTTGTTTTCACCTAATTCAGTCCAACGTACTGGAGTCCTACACTTCTTAACATAATGGGCTTCATAAGGTGTCATGCCAATACTAGTCTAATAACTGTTATTGTAAACAACCTCCATTAAAGAAAGATAGTTATCCTAACTTCCAGAGAATTCTAACACAAAACCCTAAAGTATGTCTTCTAATATCTGAATAACCTATTCAGATTGTCTATCTGTCTAAGGATGGAAAGCGGTACTGAACTTGACTTGAGTACCCAAAGCCTTTTGTAGACTTTTCCAGAATTTCGAAGTAAATCGAGGATCACTATCAGAAATAATAGATAATGGTACTCCATGTAATCTTACTATTTCATTCACATATATATCTATAAGCCTATTCAATGAATAATCAGGACAAACAAGCAGAAAATGAGTAGACTTGGTGAATTTATCCACAATCACCTATACAACATCATGCTTCCTTTGAGTGAGAGGAAGCCCAATGACAAAATCCATAGTAATATTATCTCATTTCCATTAAGGAATCGAAATAAGATGTAACAAACTAGATGGAGCTAGGTGCTTAGCTTTAACTTACTGAAATGTCAAACATTTGGATACATAATCCACAACATCATGTTTTATACCTAACCACCAGTAATGCTGCTTCAGATCTTGATACATTTTATTTCCACCAAGATGCATTGTAAAAACAGTATTATGTGCTTCAAACAATGACTTTCTCTTCAAGTCATTACTAGCTGAAACACACAACCAATCTTTGTAAAACAAATCACCATCTCCTTTCACAGAAAAGTCAGATTGTTTACCTTCCCGAGTTGACAAGATAAGTTGTTGTAACTTATCATCAACTTTTTGAGCATCACAGATTTTTTGTTTCAAGGTAAGCCTAGCTTTTAATTGAGCTATTAAGGCCCCATCAAATGCAACTCCCCATTCACCTTGCTGCACTGATAATAATGAAATAGTCTTTCGACTTAAGGCATCTGCCACGACATTAGTCTTACCCAGATGGTAATCCACAACACAATCATAATCTTTAAACAATTCCAACCTACACCGTTGTTTCATATTAAGTTCCTTCTGGGTAAGCAAATACTTCAAAATTTTATAATTATTGAAGATCCTACACTTTTCACCATACAAGTAGTGTTGCCAAATTTTTAAAGCAAACACTACCGCTACAAGCTCAAGATCATGTGTAGGGTAGTTCTGTTCGTGTGGCTTCAAGCTAATGACGTTAACTAAGTGCTACTTAGGAGGGAACCCAAGAATTAGGGTAAGTTTTATTTTATTAGTATTTTATTATATATTTTTTTATTTTATAGGGTAAGAATTGATGGAGTTTCATGGCTGAAAGTATCTCCATATTCCATCACCAATCCTGTCACTAGCTCAATCTCCTTGTATTGTGCTTTTAAACTTTCCTTTTATCTTTTCTTGTCATTTTTATTTGTTATTTTTTTCTCACATTGAGGGCAATTTGTGTCTAAGTGTGGGAAGGATTTTGCATTGGCATGTCATAAGTGTGAATTTTGCATGCCATATTGTTATATTTTGATTAGGTTGACATAGTGTGAACATAGGTTGCATATGTGTGAATTGTGTCAATGTGTCAATGGCAATAACTTAATGGAAGTAGTTTAGCTTTGAACATAATCATTGAATTTGTAAAGGAATATTGGCTTGTGCATTTTATTTTTAAGTAACATTGGTTAAATATGCATGTTAATTAAGATATAATGTCAGTTTGGTCATCTTAAGCAATTTGTTATATACATTTATAATTATAAGTCAATTGAATATGTTAGTATCATTAGTAGTCTTTCATGAGGATGATTGACTAAAAGAAATGAGGTAGGCTATGTGAAATAAAAGAAAATTATGTACGTCTATTAAATGAATAACTATTCCGCTGACCCTTTTGAAACAAATAGTGAGTTATAAATAGAGCTAGTAGCTAGTTGAGATTGTGACAGCTGAGTAACTAGGGACTTTCATGACAAAATATTTTTCTTCGCATTAAAAGGCTGGAATGGCATTCTAACCAAGCTAATTAATAAAACGTGGCCTAATTGAGTAACTGGGGAACATTCATGACAAGTTGTTTGCCTTCACATCAAAAGACTAGGTTAATGTTAAAGAAAATAAAAAAGTGGTGTTTTGATAAATAAATCCTACTGATCTTCAAAAATAGGATATGAAGGGATACTTAATGATTGTTGCAATTTTGGTTGATTACTAATTATCAATGTGTCTATGTAAGTGTTTTAGGTGAATGAATATGAAGTTAATGTCTTGATTAGTATGTATATCCAATCTAAAGTGCTTAACCATAAATTGCATAGGTTAATATATTGGAATAACTTGAGTGATTATTGTTTGAGGTTAAATTGTTTTCGTCAAGTTAGATGTCAATGTATCATTAGTGCATATTGCATGAATGTATGTGTTATTGTTTGGTTTGTTTGAGTTTGTGGTTTGTTTTTGTTTTTACTTAAGGACAAGCAAAAGTTTAAGTGTAAGGATGTTGATAGGTGTATATTATACTATGTTTTGATAGATGTTTACGTGTACTTTTGAGTATTTCTTAGATGATTATTATGTATATAGGCTTAGAATTATGTTATAATTAGTGTTTGTTTATATTCTAAGTGTTTGTGTGGTTTTGAGCATGATTTAGATCTTAATTTTATATTTCAAGAGGTGTGTGATGCGTGTTTGAGTGTACGAAAATAGGAAAATTAAGAAAAAAGAAGAATTGAAGTATGCAAGTAGGTCACGATCATGACTTGTTTGTCACGATCGTGACAGAGAGCACAGATAACAATTCTAGCAAATTTCAACTTTTCTAGCATGCAACTCTTTTTATAATTTTGTTATTTTGGGGATATTTTTAGAACCAAATTAAGTTGGTAAATCCTAGAAAGAACCCTAGAAGCCTTAGTGACTATTTGAGAACATAAAACACTTAAAAAAGAGCAACCACCTTCTTCCAAAGTGAGATAGCAAGAAGAGCAATCCAGAAGTTCTAGATTTCAAGTTTGAGTTCAAATAAGCTCTTTATTTCATTCCTTTGTTTATTTCATTAAACTTGATGTGTAACTTATATTTGAATATGTTATTCACGTTTAGGACGCTCTAATTTTCATATTTGAATTTGATCTTGAGTTGTTTTGTGACTTGATTGTTGTTGATTTCAACTCAATTTTCTGGTGTTGTGATATTTGGGTATGTTAATACTTTGATAATAAATCGAGCAAGTGAGTCAAAGGTAATCAGATTAGGTTGGGTAACGAGAGTTAGTGACCTAATAAGTCTCACAAATATCAAATTGATAATCATATGAAGAGAGATCTTGTGTGAAAACTTGATTTTTCGATAGATCACTTAAGAACTAATTGAAAACACTTGGTAGATTTTATGAATCGAGAGGTTGCAAATTTTGGAATTATAGAAATATAGTTTTGGATATTGAGGGTTTATAAAAGTGAAACTTGCTCAACATTGTACACTCTGTTAAAGTTGAATATTATTATTAGAAAGAGTCTTGACCAAGTCTTCCAGAGATGTACTTGAACTAGAAGAGGAGGCTTATGGCTTGGTTAGAATTGTTATGATCCTTATGGCCTATTATGGAAGTAATTATGTTGCCTATTCTCCCCGTAATTCAAATTAGGATGATCCCTCAAGCCTGGGTTATATGTTTGAGAGTACGAGTTATACTGGTTAGGAAATTTCCCTCCTACAGGATTCACATATTCCATACTTCCATCTTGCAATGTCTGACACTCATCAGTCAGATGGCTTGTGTGTGCACATATTCCATATGCCTTTATCTATGCCTATCCGACTGCAGGTCTTCTAACAAAAGATGTTAGCGCATCTAAATGATATTCGATGGATGAAGTACTAAACTTGTTTACACGATGAACATCATTGTGAGTGACAAATTGTTGAGTGTAAGCATCCATCTGTTCAATTAAAATATGAGCCTTTGTAGGAATCTTTCCACATAATGCTCCACTGCTTACTACACTGACCAAACTCCTCTCCATAAGTAACAGTACCTCATAGAAATATTAGATAAGCAGTTGTTCAGATATGTTGTGATTCGGACAACTAGCACACAGCTTCTTGAAGTGTTCCCAATATTTATGAAGAGACTAGTCGTTGTGTTACTATATTCCACAAATTTCCTTCCTTATATTTGTTGTTTTTGAAGTTGGAAAATAATTCTCTAAGAACATCCTCTTCATCTCTATCTAAGTATTCACAGTCCAATAGGTAGATCAAATAATCAATCCTTTGTTGCATCTTTCAGTGAGAATGGGAAAGCCCTCAACATGACTTGCTCGTCTGTCACCCCTAGAACCTTTATACTCAGACATACCACATCGAGTTCCTTTTAGCTACAATATTTTTTCCTATATATAAACACACACAAATTTTTTTCCTATATGTGTGTGTGTGTGCGCGCGCGCGCACATAACCACCGAACTATTACCATACATATATATACACAAGTAGCAACTAAAATTTTTTCCTATATATTTACACACATGACAACAAATTCATTTTGTAATTTGGCCATTCAGCCATCAAACTTTTTTCTTGTACATGAACATCAAATTTTTTTCTTTTATAAATATACATACATGGCCATTAATCTTTTTTCTTACAAATAAATACTTAGATGACTATAAAAAAATTTCTTATATATATACATACATGGCAACAAAAAAATTTCCTTTCGTGGCCACAACTTTTTCTTATATATAATTACATATAGAAACAAAACATTTAGAATATTTGTATGAGCATAAATGGATATAGAACATTTTGCCTATACATATGCACACACATAAGTGACGAACTTTTATCATATACATGTACACTTATGATCACCAAACAATTTTCTTTTACACACACACACACAAGCGCGCGCGCGTGCATATAGTTATAAAATTGTTATCCTATACATATATATACACATGGACATCAAACTCTTAAAAGCAAGTAATATGAGTGGCTTAGTTAATATATCAATCAGTTGTTCCTTATTTCTACAATACTTCAAATCAAGTTTTCCGTTGTTGCTGAGATCTCTTAAGAAATAATACTTCACATCAATGTGTTTGCTTTGCCCGTGTAACACATGATTTTTGGAAAGTTTAATGGCTGAAATGTTGTCATAGAAAATTGTTGTAACTTTTACTTGCTTAAATTGTAACTCTTCAAGAATTTTTCTCAACCCGATAGCTTGACAAGTACAAGTTGTTGCAACAACAAATTCAACCTCTATGCTTAACAAAGTGACATTTGGTTACTTCTTTGATGACCATGAAAACACCCCTTTGCTCATGATAAACATATAACCCATTTTATCATCTTGATCTCCTACGTAATCACTGTTAATAAACGATAGTAAATCTAATTTCTTACCCTTATATATATATATATATATATATATATATATATATATATATATCTATAGTTATAATATATATATCAT
>JAOQMP010000007.1:14230429-14242064 GCA_027563575.1 Erythroxylum pedicellare
ACTCCTATTTTGTTGATTTGAATGAATGATGCTTTTGATGAATGTTGAGTTTATACCTTGCAATATATTGAGAAATTGAGTTGGGTAAATTTTGTAGGGCTATACAATGAAAATTGGCACTCTATAGACGTACATTCATTAAGTTAATTGATTAGTTAGAGAGAGATATTAGCTAATTATTTGATTACCCATATGATAACTTCATAACTAGTTGAATTAGTGGACTGATTTTATAGATTGAGAGACTGCTTAATCATCTCCATTTAATTTGGATAGGGACAATTAATTACACTTTGAGAGAGGGGAGTTAATACATTAGGACATCTTAGGTGAGGCAAAATTCAATTAACAAGGTAGGAGGGAGATAAGATAGGGAAAAAGTAATCTCTAATTGTTAAATCTTGAATTCTAAGTTTCTGTGTTTTTGCTTTATCATTTGTTCATTTGTAATTGTTTGATTTAGTTTAATTTTTCAGTTTATATTCATTAAAATTGGTTCTTAAACAAAGAGCAACCTGAATTATGTGGTGCCTAAGCACAATCCTTGTAGCCTCGATATCTACTTTTTTTACTACAAGTTACGACTCGTATACTTATTGTTTTGAGCATAAAACTAGTAGTTTGTTTTGAAATCAATAGTATAGTAATAGAGTCTTGAGTATCATTTTTGATCGATACAACACATACTAACCATAACGATATGGTTCTTATAACTTTGCTTCTTATCTCTATATTTGCTTTGTTTTTATGTCAAGACTCTCTAATTCAACTCCTATTGACTACATTTTGGTTTTTTTGTATAATTCCACAATGCTCTATTATTTTCTCATGGAACCCTAAAAAATTCATAAGATTCTCAATTAACATAGGTTTAATATAGAATTATGTTAGTTTTATATTTTTCACAACTGTAAAAAATTCTAATATACATAAAAGTCATTATTAATATGGGTCTGCACCTGTGTTGGCTTAGGGAATCCTATGTCTCACATCCAAGGGTTCATTTTGAGAATATGTGCCTAAAGTCATGAATATCAGTCTATGTTTAGGCCTTGTTCTTTCATATAGTAAGTTTTAAAAGAAATTAAATAGAGAATAGCCTAATTTAATGTAACACCCATATACCCCCTAAGAGGATATGAAAATGCCACACAAAATAGAACTAAAACATGCCAAACATTCTAAAGCACTTCCAAAACTCAAACAAACATACATTACATATCGTTAGATGTTGTAAACTAAACATATCAAACATATTGTACTATTACAAATACATGTCATAAATCCCACGATCGTGGGAATAAGCCTTAGAAAGTCATTAATTTCATTTCAATTCTACCTTATTTATGCTTCAATACCTCATCAAATTCGTGTCCAAACCAATTCAAAAATCATTCATAAGGTAGCTTACAATCCAAGATCTTTCATGCATAAAAATCTAAAGCAAAACTATCAATAACTATTATGTTCTAGACCTCATTTCATTATCAATTCAATACATATTCTATCCATTTCAAATATCACATAATTCATAACACAACATGCTATCAATTTTAGAATTCCCTTACGTATTTAACTTCAAAGTCCTACTTCAAAGAACAAGCAAAACTAGCCCTTCATACAACCAACACACATCCAAGATCAAGGTGCAAATCTTAGCACTAAGAAAACAACATAGAAGATAACATAATTTACTTCCTTGATGCAGTATCTAGCAAGGATTTTAAGTGTTGATAATACAAATTAAAGCAAAAATCTAGAAGTTTGAGAGTAAGTGATAGAGCTTCGGTGGAGAGTAAGGCAAGAATGAAGGGTAGAGAAATTTCCTTGCAATGGCTTAACATATATGCTGCTAGTTGTCACTATCTCAATATGACATTTAACACCAAAACATGGAATCCGTTTGCCCTCCATTTAAGCTACCAAATGTCATAATTCTTTTGGGCCATTTGTCACTCAACTAATGTTAATATATGTCAATTAATTAGCTATGCCATTTGTCATTTAATTTCCATACCAAATGTCATTAAGTCATAGGCTTAATCATCCAAATTTCCATGTACTTTACCATTGAAAATTTTTCCTAGTCCTAATTTTCATTTTAATACATCAATTTTCTAATGGTATTAATTAATTCTAAATCACTAAGTATGATCTATTAAATAAAAATTCAAAACATTCACAATTTACAATTATGTCACAATTTTAACACCTATCATAATTACCTTCATGAATATGTAACATTTCAACTAGGGTGTAATTTGGGTCCTTATAATTCTCTCCCCCTTAAAAAAATTTTGTCCTCGAAATTCATACATAATGAGAATAGTTGAGGATATTAAGCTCTCATGGTCGATTCTGGCTCCCATGTTGCTTCCTCGAGTCTATGGTGTTGCCAGAGTACTTTCATAAGAGGTATTTGCTTTTTTTAAGTTGTCGGACTTCTCTGGCCAAGATAGATATAGACCCTTCCTTATAAGACAAATTCGGTTGCACTTAAATTTCTTGCAAAGGAATTTTATGTGAATCATCACCGATATCTTCTTAACATGGAAACATAAAACACATCATGTAACTTGGCGAATTCTTTAAGAAGACCTAACTGATAAGCTTCTAGTCAGACTCTCTTAAGAATCCCACAAGGACCACAGTGAAGCTTTTAAAAACACCTTATCACCAACCTAATACTTAATATCTTTTCTTTTTAAATCAGTATAGGACTTCTGCCTATCATTAGTAGCTTTCAGTCTTTGTTGGATAGCTTGAACTTTTTCTTGAATATCTTTCACAATATCATGCCTGATCATCTTATTTTCATTTAATTTTGTCCAACACACTGGAGTTCTATACTTCCTACCATATAGAGCTTCATATGATGCCATACTAATGCTAGTCTGATAACTGTTGTTATAAGCAAGCTCCATCAGAACAAGTTAATTATCCTAACTTTTCGAGAATTCTAACACACAACCCCAAAGCATATCTTCTAACACCTGAATAACTTATTCAGATCTAGGGATGGAAAACGGTACTAAACTTGACTTGAGTACCCAAAGCCTTTTGTAGAATTTTCCAGAATTTTGAAGTAAATCGAGGATCATGATCAGAAATGATAGATAATGGCACCTCATGTAACCTCACTATCTCATTCACATATAGGTATGCAAGCCTATCCAATGAATAATTAGGACAAATAAGCAGAAAGTGAGAAGACTTGGTGAACTTATGAACAATCACCCATACAACATTATGCTTCCTTTGAGTGAGAGGAAGTCAAGTGACAAAATCTATGGTGATGTTAACCCATTTCCATTAAGGAATCGAAATAGGATGTAACAAACTAGATGAAACATGATGCTCAGCTTTAACTTGCTGACATGTCAAACATTTAGATACATAATCCATTACATCATGTTTCATACCTGACCACCAGTAATGCTTATTCAGATCTTGATACATCTTATTTCCACTATGAAGTATTGTAAAGACAATATTTTGGGCCTCAAATAATAACTTTCTCTTCAATTCGTCATTAATTGGAATTGATCTTTATAATACATATCACTATCTCCTTTCACAGAAAAGTCTAGTTGTTTGCTTTCCTGAGTCGCCAAGATAAGTTATTGCAGCTTATCATCAACTTTCTGAGTATCATAAATTTCTTGCCTCAGGGTAGGCCTAGCTTGTAACTGAGCTATTAAAGCCTCATTTGATATAAGCCCCCATTCACTCTACTACACTACCAATGCTGAATTGATCTTCTAACTTAAGACATCAGCCACGACATTAGCCTTACTAGGATGATAATCCACAATACAATTATAGTCTTAAAACAATTCCAACCAATGCCATTGTCTCAGATTAAGTTCCTTCTAGGTAAGCAGGTACTTTTTATGATCAGTAAAAATCCTACACTTTTCTCCATACAAGTGGTGCCGCCAAATTTTCAAAGTAAACACTACTGCTGCAAGTTCAAGATCATGTGTGTAAGGTAGTTATGTTTGTTAGGCTTTAGTTACATAGAGATATATGCAACTACCTTTCTAAGAACCATTTCTATATACATCATTAAACGTAACATATTCCTTACCAAAAATAGGTTGAGCCAATACATGAGCTTCAGTAAACATTCTTCTTAGTTGATCAAAACTAGTTTGACATCTAACAGACCATTCATATTGCATTCCTTTTTATAGCAATTTAGTCAAAGGGGATGTTATCATTAAGAATCCCTTCACAAACTGATGATAGTAACCTGCCAAACCTAGAAAACTTCTCACTTCTATCACACTTCGTGATGGCTTCCAGTTAACAATTGCTTTAATTTTATTAGGATCAACTCTAATCGCTTAAGAAGAAACAACATATCCTAGAAAAGATACTTCCTAAAGCCAAAAATCATACTTAATCATCTTAGCATACAACCGCTTTCCACAGGGTTTGTAACACAACCTGTAGATACACAATATGATCATGCTCATTATTGGAATAGGCCGCCAAGATGTCATCTATAAACACCAATATAAATTGGTCTAAATAGGGCTGAAACACTATATTCATCATATCTATGAATGCAACTGGAGCATTAGTTAACTCGAATGGCGTTACCAAGAATTTATAATCTCCATAACGGGTCCTGAATGCAATCTTCAAAACATCAATATCCTTTACCTAAAGTTGATAATATCCTGATTGCAAATCTATTTTTGAAAATACTCCTGCATCTTTCAATTGATCAAATAAATATTCTATCCTTGACAACAGATACTTATTCTTCACTGTTAATCTATTCAGTTGTTTGTAATCAATGCACATCCAGAGAGTACCATCTTTTTTCTTAAAAAACAAAACCAGTGCTCCCAGGGAGAGACACTGGGTCGAATGAACCCCTTATCTAATAGCTCTTACAACTGAACCTTTAACTCCTTCAATTCAGTAGGAGCCAGTATGGTGCTCTAGATATAGGAGCAGTGTCAGGCTTAACTTTAATAGACAACTCCACTTCCCTTTCAGGAGGGTGTCCTGGTAACTCTTCATAATACACATCTGGAAATTCACTCACCATTGGAATATCTTGCAGTTTAACACTTTTTTTCTTAGAATTAATCACAAAAAGCTAGATAAGCTTTACACCCCTTCCTAAGGAACTTCTGAGCTTGCATAGTAGATACCACATTGGCCAGAGAACTAGTACGACTACTAGGCAATACTATTTTAGGTTGATTAGGCTTCTTAAGCACAACCTTTTTAGCACTATAGTCAAACACTACTTGATGCTTGGTTAACCGATCCATATCTAAATTCAAATTAAATTCATGAAAAGGCAATCTAATCAGATCCGCTACATAATCACTTCCTTGGATCATAACAGGACAATTTTTATAAACTTGATTAACCAACACATTACTACCCAAAGGATTGGTTACATGAATATCATACTCAAACTAATCTACAGGCATCATTTTATCAGAAATTTCTCTAACACAGATATAAGAATAAGTGGATCAATGATCAATTAAAGTACACCTTTTAGAATCAAAGGGAGAAACAGTCCAATTAAAGTACACCTTTTAGAATTAAAGGGAGAAACAGTCCTCGTAATGACTTCAGGTGCATCATGATCCTTACGAGCTTTCAAAGCATAAGCTCAAGCTATAGCAGATGGAACAGTAGGTCGATCAACATTTTTGAATATAGTACTTAGATTAGGTCTAATCTGACTAAATCCTCCAAGACCTCTACCGTATCCTCTATTTCCAACAGATGTATGAGAAACCTCTCTACTAATCTGTGATATTTGAGACTATCTCATAGGACAATTGGCTATTAAATGCTTAGTGCTACCACATCGAAAACATGCACCCATGGCTCTACAACAATTATCCCAATGATGTTTGGAGCAATGAGGGAACTCTGGAGCACTCGAACCTCAGCCCATAAAAGAACCCCTACAAGAATCAGTCGATGAGGGAAAGTTTTGCTGCTTTCCCCTAGTTACAGATCTTTGAGTGAATTCTTATATACTGATGGCACCTTCATGACTTATTTTACCCGAGGATTGACCTCCTCTGGCAAAACCTCTTCACTAAACCCTTTCTCTCGTAACATCTCTTGCCTTTCTATTTTAATGGAAGCTTGCACTAGCTGATGGTAACTCACTTGTTGTAAGAGAGTAAATGCCGTCAGATGCTCTTTCATAGAATTATTCATACCATCTTCAAATTGATGACACTAGAACTCCTCAGCAAGTACAAGTTCAGGGGCATACTTACTAAGTTAATTAAATTCTTTGTCGTACTTAGCAACAGACACATTTCTCTACTTCAGGTTCAGAAACTGCTTCCACTTCTCCTTTTTATAAACTTCCGACACATACTTGGATTTAAACTCTTGGGAAAAGAAATCCCAAGTCAGAAGCTCCGGTAACTGAGGATATCTTAGAAAAAACTTCCACCATTCAGTAGGTTGCTCCTTGAAGAAGGGAGACAGCATAGTGCACCATCTGTTCAGGTGAGCAACTAATTTCATCTAATACCCTCTTCATATTTTCTAACCAAAATTTGGCCTTTTCAGACTCCTCAAGAGATGTTTCAATAAATTCCTCAGCTCCATACTTCTGTAATTGATTAATCAGAGCTTTGGGTGAGATCATACAATGTAATAACGTCATCATGTCTTAAACAACTTAACCAAAGCCTCCCCCTAAGCTAGAGATAGAGGAGGTGGCATTTCAGCTTCACCTCGATTGACCCCATAGGGTCCCGATATAGATGAATGAGATCGCACAAGATTATTACTCTTTGCATCCTTATCAACAACTTCATGAGATCTTTCCATACTCAAATCTAAAACCAAAATATGGGACAACCTGCATTAGCCAAACACAACTCTTACATCCAGATATAAGCAATAGTTAAGCACTGGTTAAACCAGAATTACCTAAACTATACTCTAATACCAAACAATGTAACATCCACATACCCCCTGGGAAGATATGGAAATGCCACATAAAACATAACCAAAACATGGAAAACAATCTAAAGCACTTCTAGAAACTCAAACAAACATACATTACATATAATTAGATGTTGTTGTAAACAAAACATATCAAACATATTGTACTATTCCAAATACATGTCATAAGTTCCAAATCCATCCTATATTAAGGTTATTATAAACCATTAAACAAAGCACAAAATACACCATGTCTCATTATATTGAAATACAACTCAAACTTAAACCCAAACAAAGACTAAAAAAAAAAACAACTTCCAAAATATAACACATTCTTCTTAGCCACTGTGGTAGTCTTTGTCCCAATCCTTAAATCTTCTAATCAGAATCTACACGAAAGCAAAACCACCGTGCTAAAATAACTAAACAAAATGCATAATGGTGACTGTTTCTAATAGTCATCTAACATTTATATATACGGATTCAAATTATATCACAACAATCTTTAATTGTTCATATTACAAAGTAATCCAAACATTATGTCTTAAAACAAAATATAATTCATCAATAAAGAGCATTCTTACATTAGAAAAAAACTCATAAATATCATAACAAAATGTACAAGTATCAGAATTGAATATCATAACAGGATATAATCCTTTTACATCAAAATATGACTTGTATGATATTAGAATATGTTTTTTTTATCAAATCAGAGCTTATATTGTATCAAATCAGAACTTGTTTATGTCAAAACTAAACATCTATTAGAATTAAAAAAATGCTAGCATGCTAATCCTTTTTACAGAAGTGGGTAACGGGAACAGAACAAGAGATACCTATGATTGGTATCATAGAATAGGAGAGACTTATCTTAGTAATAGGAGACACCGAAGTGTTAATATCAGTAGACATCTTAATGTCACAAGAGCAGCTACAGACCCTTCTAGGCATGCCTATTTACCCACGACTAGGACTTGGAAGTTTTAAAACAAACCATTTCAGGTTTCATAATCACATGCAAAAGATGTAATGCATAACATATGTCTCATTTAACGTATAAATACACATACACATCCAAACAAACTTAACATACCTTATGAGCATAAACATTTGCAATAATGTATCATTAAATGCATTATGTATTTACACATTACATATAATCACACAAATTTCCAATTCATAAACAATCATATTCAATTCACATCACATAAACCCTTTGAAACACACTTGTATTCATAAGGATACATTCATCCTTGACAAACCATACACTTCAACATTAGACACATTATTTGTTACCCACACATTCCTTAAGTAATTACCTTAATTAATAATCCATAACTAAATTAACTATTACTTAATTAATCTAACATCATTTAGGTTAATTTTTAACCTCAATTAAGTCCAATTAAACGATTATTAAGTACCTTAACCTTATAGAGTCTGACAATTGTCTAAAACCAACATTTTATCCTTCCTAAGTACTTCCCACGACTGTGGGAATAAGCTTTATAAATCCCATAATAGTGGGATAAGTGAACTGAAGGTTCATTAACCTACAACCTCCAATTTGATGTATTTGATTGATATATTATACTTTTATCATATATTTGGTACTTAATTTGCTCCAAGTGTTTATAAAGTATAATTGCCTCCACGGACTTAAAGGAGAAGAATTTAGATGAAAACGTTGTGTAAAACAAAGAATCAACAATATAGAAGGAGTGCACGGCTGTGCATTTTTATGATATGTAGCAAATTTTGATTATACACAGCCAGATGTACAATCGTGCAATAGACCTTACATAACCCAAAAACCTGGAATTCAAAGGAGCAGACTTTGGGAGGCGATTTCTAGACATAAAGTCGTTCTCTAGGTATGATTTTGGTCCAGAGAAGTGGAAAATGTGAAGAAATCATCGAAAGATCTATGGAAGTACAAGATCAACCATCTACATTGCAATAACATTTGATAGAAGACAACAAGGGAGATTTAGAATTATGATTCCATTGTTTTCGATTCATTTTTCTTCCATTATATGTTTGATTTTGTATTCGATCATTTCTAACTAAACATCCAGTTAGTATTTAGGTTAGATGGACTTTATAGTAATACATTGCCATGATTTGATTCTTTTATTAATGAGATTGGTTATTTTATATATTATGATCTGATTATGCATTTTATTTATGTTTTAATACTCGAGGTATTAGATTATAATATGATTTCAAACGTAGAGATTGAGAAATCCTAGTGTAAATGTATATACCATAATTAGAAGGAGTTAATTTCAACTCTAGAGATATGATGACATAAATCTTTCGGATCAGGATCAAGCCTAATAGAGGGAATTATAAATCGACAACATAATCCTACAAGTTCTAACCTGAGTAATTCGATTAGAGCCCTTAGGATTAATTGTTAGTAGACTCAAGGTCAACTATTAGCATACCATAGGAGTCTCCACAGTCCAATACATCAACAAAACAATTGCATAATAAAAGATCTGTTGGATCCCATATTCAGAACCTAAATATTCAGAGATATAACAAAGCCCGTCGTACCATAAAGGTGGCGTGCCAATAACAGTCAAACATCAAACAGTTAAAATTTTAAGAATCACAAGCAAAAACCCATTCATATTTCATCAAAGAATCTAAATAAAGTTTAAACAAGCTCATTACAAAATACAAAATACAAAATGCACATAATACAATTGAATGCTTATGCTTGATATGATTCTAAAATACAAAATTCCTTAATTAACTTCATTACAAAAGTCTTTATCTATTTTGGAGTCCTGATGTCTTGTAAGGATCGCTAATTTTCTCTTTTTGCACCTGAGGAGGGAATCATGGGGTAAGCTACACAGCTCAGTGGCTAATGTATTTACAGCCATTGGCAATTGACCAAAGTCAAGCATATGTACATGTATATATATATATATATACACACACACACATACATATAGACATGGGCACCGAACTCTGGAAAGCAAGTAATCGAAGTGGCTTAGTTAAAATACATTAAGTTGTTCCTTACTTCTGCAATACTTCAAATCAATTGTTCCATATTGTTGAGATCTCTTAAGAAATAATACTTCACTTTAATGTGTTTGTTTCTTCCTTGTAGCACATATTTTCAGAGAGCTTAATTTTGAATTGTTGTCACAGAAATTTGTTGTAGTTGTTACTTGCTTGAATTTTAACTCTTTAAGAATTTTCCTCAACCAAATAACAAGTACAAGCAACAAATTCAACCCCTATGTTTGACAAAGTGACAATTGATTGCTTCTTGGATGACCATGAAACAGTCTCTTTGCTCATCATAAACACATAACCAGATTAATTTGATTTATTACCCTTATCATAAAACATCCTATAATCCTTGGTCCCTTACAAATAATGAAATATTCTCTCGGCAGCTAACAAATACATTTTTGTTGGATTCTCCATATATCTACTGATTAAGCTTACCGAGTGCCTTGTGTCTATTCTTGTTGCAGTTAAATATATTAAACTACCTATTATTTGTTTGTAAGTGTGCTATCCACCTTCATTCCTTCATGGTCCTTTTTCAACTCCAATCCAACTCGATTGGAGTACTTACAAAATCTCAATTCTGCATTTCAAACTTGTTTAAGATGAATAGGCTCCTAAGTATGCTATTATGACCTTTACTATATGATTTTTTTTTAAATACTAGTCTTATAGGCCCGCTCTAATATCATTTATTATTCCCTAATGGAAGCCAAGGGGGTGAATGGAGTGAATTCAAGATTATAACTAAAGGATACTAACTTACAAAAACAATGTCTACAAATTATCACATATGCAATAATGACATAAAATAAAGAAATTTAACTATGCCCGTAAACAATAAAGTAAAAAGTAAGGGAAAAGAAATATAAACCCATTTATACTAGTTCGACAAACAATTCTTGCCTATGTCCACTCTTATGATTCGTCTTGGATTTCCACTATAATTTTTTTTTAAAGGCAAAGAATAATCTTTGCACAATCTTTTTATTTTGGCAAAGAGGAACCTCCTATTTAATTTTTCTCAAGATAAAAAGGAATCTCAAACTACTTTAGATACTTCCAATATAATAATCACAAACTTCAATAATAGCTTACAACTCAAACTTGTTTCCTCGACTATTTTGATAATCACAAAAGGCTTATAATGAATGCTTAAATAATTGGAAAATACTTAAAAATATGTGTAATAGTCACTCAAATGCTTCTTGATGCTAAAATCAATCAAAAAACACCTATTTATAATGTTTGGGACCCTTACTAACTATTAAAGCCAATAACTAGCTATTACATGGCTATATGTAGTATATTAGTCGAACAGTATGTGTTAAAAGCTCTAAATTCACTAATTATTAGAATACTGGTCAACTAATAGGCATATTGGTCGACTAATGTGGAATCAACTAATGTTACAACAAACTCATAGTATATCAAATTTATTGACTTTAACCTATATTGGTTGATGACTAACCATATAGACCAATCAATTACTCCAATAATATGATTTTAACACCTTCAAATGTTTAAACTCAATTTAATTAATGCAATTATGAATTGAACTTTCCGAAAATGTTCCCCAAACTTTGTTTGAAAGTTTGAGGGATTTTTATATTAGAAACAAAAGTTTCAATGCCTCTTAGTG
>JAOQMP010000007.1:14322755-14334240 GCA_027563575.1 Erythroxylum pedicellare
AGGTCTCTTGACGCTTCTCCGGTGGTCTGATATGTTGATTTGGGGCTGTATTAATTGGTTTAATGTGAGACTTTGATTGCTCTTGTCTAGAATTAAATGTCATAGTTGGCTTGTTGACATAAGCTGAAATTGTTGGCATAGGTCGTGAGTTGCTATTCCCCACACTATTTCTAAATTGGGTTAGCATGCTGTTCTTTTCTTCAATTTTTTGGGCTAATGTCATAAGCCCCTCAAGATCATTAATGGTAGCTAACCTCAGTTCGGCTTTAATGTCTCCTTTAAGCTCATTGATAAAAGCCCCAACCAGGCAAGCTTCCTTGACTTTCCTCAATGGAGCTGAAATCATTTTGAAGACTGCTCTATATTCAGCCACACTTTTTTCTTGTTTCAATGCCATTAATGTTTCATATGCATTTCCTTATCCAGGACCTTTAGATATTTTTAGAACCTCCTCCTCAAACCCCTTCTGAATTTGGATGCCTTCCTTCATACTATTGAAACCAATTAAGTGCTTCATCATCCAAACATACAACGACAACCCCCATTCTATCTTCCATAGCTATCCTATTGTAACATGAGTACCTCTCAATATGAAATAGCCACCCATATGGATCTTTGCTCGTAAAGGTTGGTAACTCCAGTTTCCTCATTTGCCTTTCTCCCAAATCAGCTTCTTTTTCACTTATTTTACTCACTTGTTCTCCATTTTTTTAGCTCTTCCAATGCTCACTCCCTCCGAAAGCCCAACAACACCATCAGTTATAGTCACCTCTGGAGTTTTTAGACTTCTTTCTCTCAAGGCCTCACATTCGTCTCGTTTTTGAATGATCTCACATATTTGCTTTATTTTCCTTTTTAGAAGACCCACATCCTCCACTAAACTACCCACAACATTTTCTAATGTTTCGACTTTCTTGTCCATTCTCGTTTTATCCATACACTGCCCGGATTTGGGGATCTGATACCTTTGTTACGTAACTGTATGTAAATCATAATATTTTTAGAGTAGAATGTATTGAAACAGAGTGAAATGAACACAAACAGGAGCAACAACTCTTTAAGTATTCATTAATCGTAAGAGAAAACAAAATATCCACTAGCCAAGGAGACTAGGGCCTATCCTATCCCACACACCATTACAATGATAAAAAAAATCCCCTTAGTAGCCACAATCACGTGCCTTTTATTGTTGCTGTAATAACTAACTGCCTTCTCAATTGTCGCCACCTGTCCCTTCTTTTTTTTTTTGGTGACGTGTTGTTTTCATTCTTTTTGGGCTTCTTTATATAGACTTGCTTAATTGGGTGCTTATTAAGAAGATACCCAGCATTGAACTTGCTATCAAGCTAATTCCTATTACAATGTGCAAATATTTTTCTTCTAAGGTGTCTGAAAAAGGCAAGTAGGTGCAATTATTGAACTCCCACACAAAAATCTTTGAAGATTCATAATCTGGAAAATTAGATAGATTTGAAAGATGAGCTTGGTAACCAATTTTGGATAAGTTTAGGCTACTTTAACATCTTAATGAGAGGCAACGACCCTATGGTATTATATTGAAGGGATGAGAATCAAATGAACCTGGTTGCCATTGATAATTTCATATTAGAAAGAAAGTTTAACACTTCATGACGTGTGAGTTTAAGGGATCATGCAGGAATCATACAGCACTTGGAGTCTCCTTAATCAACCAATTTGAGGAGGAATTGGTCCAGTCAGCTTGTTAATGTGAAGATCCCTGCTGTGGTAATAAAACATATTGGAAACAACAAAGGTTAATTGGAGATATAAGCCGTATTTATTTTGTGACAAAAGTAACATATTAGAAGCCAAAATATAAAATTCAAGAGCTCAAGAATAAATATGGAAGTCATAGCCTTGTCAAATCCAACAAATATGTAACAGCAGGAAATGGTCAAACAATTGACACTGCATACACTTCCCTGCAAGTGGAAAAAATCATGGGCACTATATGTTTTGGTGGGGCTAAGTTCTTCAGTCTCACTTGATATTTAGTTTAGACTATATGATAGAGAAAACGGAATAACTAAATGGGTAAAAAGTCAATATCTTTAACATGTATAAATTATATTAGTACTAAATGCAATCAACCCTTTACATCAGAACTTCTGCAAGAAACAAGACCCGAAATTGTGAAATATAAAAGTTTTATTCTTTGATTTTTATAGAAATATAGTTTTGCTAACCAATACAAATTAGGCCACTATCCTTTAAAACCTTACCGTGAATAAAGAACAATAAATAAGTTCCCGCTATTGATATTACTTACAACTCTATGACCACTTTGTAATCTCCTTGAATGGAGCATGTAACACCAGACCAAGATGGTAAATCACCATCTCCACAAGGATCATCCCCCACTAATGAATAGACCACTCTCTAACCTAATGATGCATTAATTTCATTCAATGCTTTCACTACAATAAAATCAGGAAACTACTTCCATTGTCAACCCATTTCAATATTAAATTCCCAAAACTCACCACACCCAAAATGTCTAAATTCAGTGAAACAATCTCAGAAAAAGCACCCAATTATAATACTCGAAATTAGCTAAAGTTACAAGCTTTCTTTCCCACTTTACGCTTCTGAATGCTAAGAAAGAAAGAACGATTCGACCATTAAACATCACAAAATACAAGAAAGAAAGAAGGGAAAGTTTTTTTTTGGTAATTCAGTAAATTTATAAATAAATAAAAAGGTATGAACATCGAGAGATTTCCAAATATGGTAATCTCTTACCCCATCCGAAGGGGACCTTACAAGAAAGCATGAGGGACCCTATAACTGTTCTCCCAGACCATATAAACATAATAGCATGCATAAACCATATCTAGCAACCAAAATGATCATATCAAAGACCATCTTACCAGGAACACAACTATTTCCATACAAGAGCCTCAAGCAACAGAAAAACTAATTAAGATTTCTACTACTACTTCTCATTTAGGTAATAGGGGCTTTCCTATTGATAAATTGCCAAAGGAGTGGACCTTATAGCTTGGGACACCATGCACAATCTTCAACACTTTTGTAGGTTCAGCTAGTACTACATCTTACGCCTCTCTTGCTGATAAGGAGTGTGAGTTTCCTTTCATTTTCCTGAAGCTGTATTGATAATCCATGCCTTGCAAATATGCTCACTTTGATAATGAGATATAAAATTTGCTTTCCAAACCAATTAGCACACCTGCAAAATAAATTTTAGAAGAAACAAAAAACAAGCCAGAAACCTCTATTTACCTTCTCTCAGTGTTTGAGCTGAATTGTTCCATTACTTGGAAGATCACTTTAGTATTAATGTTCCCCACTTCCTTGGCTGCAAATTTAAAGGTTCTAAGGTTTCTTTCGGACCATAAGTTTTACACAATAACAGAAAGAAGAACAATAAAAATGTTGAGGTCAATGTTTCTGTGGCTTTGAGGTTAGTTAAGCCCAAGTAGAATAGATTAGAGGTTTAACAGGTTTGGAATATTTATCTGAAAGTGGCTGAGGCAGTGTAACCACACTAATTTTGAGTAGGAATATTCAAAGAAGAGGTGGTTGGTAGACTCATTATCTAAGTAGCACAGGGAGCAATGATTAGGGATATAAGTATAAAGGAGCTGATCCCTTGTCTGTAGCTTATTAAGGAAAGCTAACCACAAGATAAAGGCATATGTTGGGTTGGAACCTTTATGCCACACTAATTTGTGCCAAGGAACTTTTGGAAAAGGTGGTCTCATCAGAATGTATGTTGAAGCATTTGTGTACGTTCTTGAGGGGCTTGCAGTCCATTCTAATCTATTCGATTAGGACCAATCAGGTTGGTATATATACCATCATCTCTTTTCAGAGTTTTGGAGAGACCAAGAGAATGCATAAGGCAAAGAGTGAGCAACCATTCCATTCACCATTTAAGCACTCTGCGATAGTCATAAGTATTGTGTTGATCCAACTCAAGCCTGAAGAGGCATTGGATTTCTTTGGATCTCCAATTACCATTAAATGAATAATTCACCATGGATTACAAACATTGAAGCAATATTTCAATTTCAATTTCAGTTTAATGTTTTCTTACGAAATAATTTTAATAAAATGTGGAATTATAAATATATTAAAAAATACTTAAATTGTAATGAATTTATGAACGTGGCCTAATGAATCCCCTTCTAGTATAAATAGTAAGGCAGAAGTCATCTTTTTACAAATTTAAGAAACTTATAACGTTTTATTGTAAAAAATTAATGTTAATAAATAAATTTCGATTCCTTATAAATATAACATAATGGTAATAAAAAAATATTGTCAATAAAGGTCTTTTTTTACTAATGTTTTTGTCTTTTAAATTTATTTTAAAAATTATTTAATTGAGTTTCTATTTTTTATTTTCATAATATCATAATTTTGACTTTAATTTTTAGTTTATGTTTTCTTATCATAATTTGATTTTATTATTCAAAATAAATATTATTTAATATTAATGACCGATAAGAATTATAGCTACTATGATTTAATAATTCAATTTGCTTTAATTTATTATGATTTTCAAATAAAAATTATTTAAATAAATACAATTTTTAATTTAATAATTGTTTAATAGATATATATTTAAAATATTTTCAAAGTACATAAATTTCATATTTTCAAAATATGTATTGATGAAAAAAATTAATATAAAATATTTAATTCTAAATAATAACATTAGTTATAATGATTAGAAATATATATAATTAATAAATATTGGTTTACAAATTAAAATTTACAAAATTATCTACTTATTTATTTTTTAAAAAAATATTTATTTATAAATATTATACAAGAGATTAGAATACATTAGCTACTTAATTGATATATTAAATTAATTTATTTATACCTTTTATTTAATATTTAGTTATTAAAACTAATACATTATTTACAAAAATTAAAAATCATAATAGAAATAAAATCAAATAGTCCTAAAATTATCGCACAAGTTCAAGAGCATCTCTAACGCTCGTATAGTGCATAAGCATTATACAAGCTTTGCATTAGAGCATCTGTAATGGGTTTGCCATGTAAACATTTCGTTATACCATATCTCATTACACCACTTTTCACAATGTGTTACACTCTAAAAAGTATAATAATATGGACGCACGTTCATATTATATTTCTATTTTAATAACTCACAATACATGTCCCACATAAATAAATTTATTTTTAGAAAATACTTTCTTTATATTTGGAAATAATTTATTAACAATTAGGAATAAATATTTTTAAAATTTTAAACATAAAACAATGTTATTTTCTTAAAATTAATTAGTTAAATACAAAATTCCTAAATATAAAATATTATAATCATTATTACCTAAATTCAAAATAATCTATTTCATTATTTTTACTCCAACACATAATAATACATATCCATGGAAATGGAAATAATAATATAATAAATACTAATTTTCATTATCATTGCCTCCAAATTGTTCTCAAATATGCTCTACCAAATCTACTCAAAGTTGATGAACTTCACCGTCACGTAATTCTGCGTTCCTTTATAGGTAATGTTGAAAATCTTGGAGGGGATCTTGAGTTATAGGCATGGTAGGACATTCATTGTCATCATGTCAGTTTTCTATTGCATTTCCTTCATCTTCGACAACTATATTATTTAATATGATACATGTGTACATTATATCTTTGAGTTTTGATTTGTGCCAAAACCGAGCTGGGCCACGTATAATAGCCTAATGAGATCGAAGTACTCCGAATGGTCACTCAACATCTTTTGTTGTAGCCTCCTGCATTTGCTTAAACTTTATTCTCTTAAGATCCTTTGGACACGTGAAACTCTTCACCAATGTTGCCCACTTAGGATATATACCATCTGCCAAATAATATCCTTTTCTATATTGTGTGCCATTTATCCTAAATTGAATATCAGGAGCATACCCTTGCAATACATCATTAAATAGTCAAGATTGGTTGAGCATGTTTATGTCGTTATTAGACCCTGCCAGTCCAAAAAATGCATGTCATATCCATAAATCCGATGATGCAACTAGTTCTAGCATTGTTGTAGGAACTCTTTGACCACCTCAAGTAAACTGAAATTTCCAATCGACTGGGCAATTTTTCCATTGCCAATGCATGCAATCAATGCTACCAAGCATACCTAGAATGCCATGGCGCCCTATATGAATTTGAAGTAAACATTCGATGTCATTAGTGTTAGGCCTTCTCAAGTATTGTTTCCCAAAAAGTTGGATCACACATCGGCAAAATTGTGATAAACACTCAATTGCAGTGCTTTCACCAATCCTTACATACTCGTCGAACTGGTTAACTGGTTCTTTATACGCAAACTTTCAGATAGCTGTAGTGATTTTTTAAAGAGGAGAAAGTCATTTTTTACAGATTGCATCAACCCTCCATTGAGAATACTCTAAATGATTTTCAATGTATTCCACAATTCGACGAAATAAATCTTTTCTCATTCAAAATCTTCAGCGGAATATATCTGATGGATAAACTGAATTATCAGAAAATAGTCATTGTAAAATTAAACATGCCCGACACCATCCTCTCGATTGTAATATCTTACAATATCTTTGAGGACGAACATTAGATCTTCCAGATGTTTGTTGCCTTCTCAACTGATCTAACATCATCTAAATTTGATCATCGGTATCATTCGTCATCTCATCTTGCAAAATGTTTTTAGCTTCTTCTATAAGAGAGGGATCGGGATATTAAGATATTGTGGAATATTTTGATTATATTATCTGTTTTGATATTGCCTCCACCTGTTTGGTGCTGTATATTAGTACATTCTCATTCTTCTTGTTTACCAGATTTTGTTGTTACCTATTGAAGAATTCTTAAATTGTGACTACATAATGGATAATGCATAAATGAGTTCAGTGATCGTTGATGTGGTTTTGTGGATTCACATTCTCATCTTTACTAGTTTACAATACTTATATTCTTACTAAGTACTTTTATTTCTTCAGTTGCACGTATGTAAGGGCAAGGCAGCGTACCATCAAACTTTCCCAGACCTCGCTTTATTGCGGGACTTTGGACTGGATGTGATGATAATGATGATGATGGTGTGTGGTCTCACTAGTTTTAGATATGTAGTTTTAGAGATGGTTTTTCAACAACTAGTTTTTCAAATGACACTAGATATTGCTGAAACTCGATTGTAAGTAAAAGTGTAGATCAATTAACAAACTGATATTGTTGAAGCCCGATTGTGGGTATAAGTGAAGATAAATTAACAAATTATTTTTTATTTTAAATAAATATAAAAATATAAAAATAATGTTTTGGTTGGAGATGGTCTAAAAATAAAATTAAAATACGATAAAATAACATAAAACTACAAATGAACAAAAATTAGACGATATAAAATTGAATTAAAATATTACATGATAACTTAAACTAAACAACATGGGAATGAAAATTACATTGACTTAAAATTAAAACTGCATAATACTAAAATTACATTACTCTAGGGAATATTATATTTGGTCTTTAGGAGGGAACATATGTGCTTATGAATTTGAAGTTGTTGCTCGGTCATGCCTGTGGTATCCTTCAGCAGTATTTCATAGTCACTTCGGAAATTATAACTTTCCAACTTGTTTGTTAAACTTTCCATAGCTTGCACTTTTTCTCCTTTTGTTGTTTTATCATGTTCCTAATTTTCTCAATTTTTTCATTCTTGCTGTCACTTACCTTCGACTTTCCCTTTCTCTTTCCCTTCTTTGCTGCTTTTTGACCTATCGGGCGAACTTCTACTTCACTATCATCAATGTTGAAACTTGTATCCACATTGGATGAAGAAGTATATGACCCACTTTCATTGATTTGTTTTCTTTTTTGAAGAAAGCTGCATGGGATTAATTGTTTCCACTTCAATCATCTTTCAACAACACCCACATATACTCAAATACAAAATGCTTCTTATTATTCTGCTGGAAAAGCTCACAGGCACGATGTTTCAATTGGTCATCATTCTACCCACTATGATGCTCTCCAACCAATTTGTTATAATGTTGGTTGAATTCATTGACCATCCGACTCAACCAATGCCAATGTGATTTCACAGCTTGATTCTTTCTTCCTGAGCTAGAATTTTGATTCTCATTGAAATAGTTGGTGACCCTTTTCCAGAAAGTTTTTTCTCTTTGGGAGTTACCCACAATGCTGCAATTAGATATTGTGAGCCAAGTGCTTGCAAGCATTTTGTCATCATCGATACTCCATGAAACCCATTTGTCATCCATTTCTCCCACCAATTCATTGGTGATAGTAATATTTTCGATCCCACATTGTGTTGAGTATGGTGGTAATTGAGAGTTCGAAATAGGTCCCGTCAATGCTAAAATCAACATCTTTCATCATTTGACTTGGAATGTTTAGATTGCCATAACTCATACTGAGATTATAATATCCTAACGAATAATGATTTGTCATCGCTAGACTAAAATAATTCAATGCCAGATACATGAAAAATGGATAGGGAAAATTAGATAGACAATTGGAATTGGGTAAATTTGGAGAATATGCATGATTTGCATATTTGCAGGAATAGAATGACAGGGAGAATTTGCAAAATTATGAGAACTTTGAGAATTTTGATGGTTTTGGTTTTGTGAAGAAGAAGAAATTTTCATGTTTGGAAAATTAAATATATTTCTAGAACTATTGAAAATTTCATCCATAATGAGAAAATATTAGAACTTTAGAAAATTTTGACAAGAGGTTGAATAAAATAAGAGATGGAATAAAAGAGTGAAAAGTGAAAATTATTTCAGCAATATTTATAGAAAAAAATTAATCCGTTTGAAATTACTATTTAAATGAACAGTAATTTCAAGCTGCTGAAAAATAATTACCGTTGTAATGAAATGGCTTTTGTCAAAAAGTTGGCTATTGGAAAAAAAGAACGTTGAAAAAACAGCTGTTAGCCAATAAGTTGGGACATTGGAGGCCCACTAGCATTTCATTATTCATATAATGCTCCTTATACTTACAGTATTATTGCACTCTCTCCAATGCTCGTATAATGCAAACCTTGTATATTAGTTGTGTATTATACGAGCATTGGAGATGTTCTTATAAATACACTAAGGCCCACACCTCTGATGCAGTAGTGAAAATAATCCCTAATTTGTTCATACATTTCAAAGAACTCATCAGGGTCACATCGACACAGAAAGCCACCCACGACTTCATTGTGAAGTGGATTATGCGAGAAAACCTTAATACTTGTTGACCGGTTTATCTTCAGATCAGCAATAAAATCAGATGCTCGAGAAACATAATTTGTCATGCTTTTGCACTGTCTATTATGTGGTGCGAATTTTTCCCAAATTATCAGTTTCCTTTCCTTGTATTAGCTGCTCAATGCAGAATGAAAAATTGAATTTGTGACTGATATCGGTTCATTGAGAAGAGAGAATAATTGGAAACACGAATTACTGAGTGCATTTAGTAATCCAAAAAAGAAAGATATCAAACACTGTCCACACTTTCTCTTACCTTTGAAACAAATATTCTGGATGTGTTTCCCACCAGAAACATACAGAATTAGCATGCATTTTCCTAGTAAACAGCAACCAAGGAAGAAGAAGAGATCATACATCTCCTAAGCACATTTGCAAGTAATCTACATGAATTACCAATAAAAAAGAAAGAGATGAATTAGGATCATTTGGTTACCTTAGAGAACAAATACTCTGCATTTTCATTTCCAACTAGAGCACATCTTGTCAGTAGACAATTGTACTGCTGAAAAAATTCTAACCGATCCAGTAATTTCACATCATCAAAGGCTACTACTTTTAACACCTTTTCGTGCACAAGTTGCTTAAAAAATTTGCAACTGTAAAAGCAAAGGAGCGTAATTGACGGGATAAAAACGTAGATTGGAGGCTAGCCTCAAGTAACAAGATCATTTCAAGATTAAGCAAGAGATGTGTATCAGGATTAAAAAAAGCATGTGATCGATGTTAGACCGGAATAAGTTTCAGTTTTGAACTGGTAGAAACTGAATGTACCCACAAAACTCAAATCCATTTTCCCAAAGACAAACTTGCCTCTTCACTGCTCAAGTTCAGAAAGCATACGGAAATGCTCTTGTTGGTTCCATCATATTAAATCTTAAGCCTAACCCCGAGGGGATTGATTACACATGCAATTTCAGGAAACATACAAAGATATCTGCTGATTATGATTTATCTCACACACAAACACACGAAGTTCAGTAGAGGGAATCTGAGCATAGCTCAGACAGAGGTAACCAAGCCTTTAATCAACCTGGTACTGGAAACCCAATTACAATATACTGTAGAAATCTTACACAGATATTGTCCTTCCAAGATTAGCCGCTCCATCAGGGTACTTAGCAACAAGGATCAGTATATATTTCAGAACATCATGGTCCAATTCAGTGATTATCGTCGGCTTTCTCTCCATCGTTCAATCTACCAGTAACAAATAACAAGATAAACATAAGAGGAGAAATGGAATTAAAACAGGACAAGATTAGAACTTCAACAAACTGAATACCGTAATATTTAGAAAATTGAGTAGAGAATAAGTATAAGAAGCTTTGCCATATTATATTGTTTGAGAGTGAAAAAGGAACAAAATTTACCTGGAATTTCGAATTGACAGCCACTCTAGAATTCGTAAATTAGGAATCAATAGTTGGAACCTTCATTGAAGCCACTTAAGACCCAAGTGGTGAAGAAAAAAGGATATTGATGACTTTTTTTTTTCCATATTTACCTCTGATAATTTTTACAAGTGACCGAGAGCTAGAAAATTAGGGTCTAAACTCCAAATTCTCAAATCAATCTCTTCATCCACACATCTCCTCCCCCTCCTGTCCTTCTAGCCGTCGACCAATATTATATCTTCATCACGTCCGGCATTTTCTTCATCTTAGTCGGTTTCGTTCAGACTGTCCCAGCATTTTCAGTTTTCTTCTTCCTCATCATCGATAAGCTTTACACGTCTGAGTTCCATTTGTCAACTCCAGACTGAAAACTCTTAATTTTCTGTATCATGTGCTTGAGTTAGTCATTGTTTGTTGAATCAATTATCAAGTATGGCCAATTAATCATCCAAATGGCATGCTGCAACCAATTTGAGCTCTCTCTCTTCTTTTCATTTTCGTTTAAAAAATGTTTTGTGAAGTCTTGTAGTTATTGTTATGAATACCGTAACAGATTTAGTATCAAATTAAACTCTGAAACGGAACTGTACTGATACTGGTTGCTACTGGTACCATTTCGGAAATTTTTTTAAATTTATAAAATAGTCCTTAAAATTTTTAAAAATTGTAAAATAGTCCATATTGATATATTATACAATTGTACTGTATACTTTACTAGTTTACTGTTTAAATCAACCATGCTTTCAAAAATCTTAATAATAAATAATAATGACAATTAATATGAAATAACAATAATTTTTAAATATT
>JAOQMP010000007.1:14334340-14351475 GCA_027563575.1 Erythroxylum pedicellare
AGGGAGGGAAATTTTGAAAATTTTGCAAAAAAGTCCCTCAATTTTTTAAAATTTCCGGTACTGGCATACAGGCCGGTACCGACGAAATTGGCCGGTAATTACCGGTATTTTATACCGGTAACATATATACCCATACCGGTACCGGTTTCGAGCCGAAACGTTACGTACCGGCTGGTACGGTACAATAATCAAAACAATGGTTGTGGTGTTGTCTCATAAAATAAAATAAAATAAAATAGGTAAAAATAAATGTATTAATTATGAAACAATTTTTACTTTCATTTTGAGTTTTTTTATATAAAATTTTTCACACAAAACATATGTAATTAATGTTCAAAGGTGGAAATTACCACTTTTACGCAAAATTTATAATAATTTATTTGTATATTTTAACATTGTAATTTGTTATAAATTATTATTTATCTATTATTTAATAAATAAGGATTTTAATAATTTATTCAGGCAATATTTCGGTTTCATTTGTTTAGTACAATTTTTTAAAAGAAAAATAAGAAAAAATATCATCCCAGTTAGTGGCCGAATTAGTTTGATTTACTTATGTTTAGTACGTATTATATTTTGGTATCATCATTTAGTTAAGATCATTTTAAAGATATTTGATGATAATAATTCAACATTAAATTTAATTAATGATCCAATTGCCCATGGAAAAAATAAGCATATTGAGCTATTGATATAAGGTTCCATTTCTTAAAAGACCTAGTCAAGAAGAACAAGATCGAACTAAAATATTGTAAATTTGAAAACTAAGTTACAAAGACGTTCTAAACAAGTGATTATGGAATTATACTTTTGTCAAATTGAATTGTATATTTAGTATAACTAAGTTACAAAATAAGGGTTAAGGAGGACGTTGATATTAATCTAAACTCTTCGCTAACATTTTTTATATTAAAATAGTCAGTAGTTGTTAAGATAATGTTTATCCTAATAATTATTATGATTAATAATATTTATCTATTCTTATATGAAGGAGAAAACCAAGGTATGAGTTCCTAAACGAATCCACAAGGAAGAAGAGAGCAAAAAAGTAGAAAATCCAACCCTAAAGACTTCATAAAGTACCTAACAAGTTGATGAACTTTAGGAAAATAATGTGTTTACCCAACAACAAGTTTCTAAACAAGATGAGGTGGTACAAGCAATGGCTAGTTCACAGGATAAGCAGCAGATTCTAGGACAGGGGAAAGAAATTCATGCAAACATTCAGTGTATAGGGCCACTAGGAAACTTAGATCTAGCTGAAGAAGCTACTATAGACACTCATCCTCAGCTACACTCTCCACTAGTTACTACAGGTGTAAACTTGCAACAACATGCAAGTAAGGAAGGTGAGATTGATATGAATTCTCAGCAGTCTATGGAGATGATAATCACTAAAGCAAAACAGGTGAACAATGAGGGAATAAATCTAGAAAATGTGATCCCAATAGTGTGCACTAGTGGTGATGGAGATGGAAATAAGAAAGAGCTTGAATAGTGGCAAAAAAGTGGATCTAGTAAACTTAGATCTAAGAGGAAAACCAATATTAAGCATTCCAAATGATTTGCATCATATGGAATGTGAGGGGATTGAATTGCTCCAATAAACTGTTAGCTTTAAGGATTACTTAGTTTCCAAACAATCAGTTTTTCGTTGGTTTGGTGGAAACAAAATAAAAGAGGATGTATTTCAAAGAGAGTTACATTTCTCCCTTCCAAATGGCAGGCTCTTAGCAATCATTCCAAACATCTTAATGGTACAATCTTGGTGATGTTTGATTCAACTCACTTGATATTAACAAATTGGTTTTATATTGACTAGCTGCTGAATTGTGAGATCATTATTAAAGCTAACATGTGTCCAGTTTTAATTACGGTTATATATGTAGCAAATTGGGAATTTCAGAGGGCAACATTATGGAGAGACTTGCAAGCTATTGACTTTAGCATCTCAGGTTCTTGGATGATTGCATTAGACTTCAATTGCTTACAAACTTCAACCAAAGCTAATCGAAGATGAAGAATAACACATGTAGATACTAGAGAACTGACAGAGTTAATTGCTAAGCTTAGGCTAGTTGATCTCAACTTTCAACATCCTATCTTTACATAGAGTAACCACCAAAAAGACAATGGTCTAGTACAGAGGAAATTGGACGGATGTTTAGTTAATGATAATTAGCTCACTATAATGCATAGAAGCAATGATGAGTTTAGAGAACCCTTGATCTTAGATCACACTCCTATCAATGGCTCTAAAGCATTCCAATGAGTGCAATTACGGAAAACTATCAAAGTTGGTTATGTTAAACTTCTCAAAGAGTCTCCTGATCTTATGAGGATAGAGAAGGTGCATACCATAAAATAACTTGCTTCCACTCAAAGCCCTTAATGGCCAACCCCTTAGATCTTGTACTCATTGAGAAAGAAAGGTCAGATCTCAAAACATACTTACAAGCTCTAGAGGCATACAATTCTTAACTAAAACAAAAATCAAGAGTCCAATGGATGCAGTAAGGATAATGTAATTTAGGCTAAGAGAAACTGAAACAAAGTAATATCCCTTGATGTTAATGGCAGATTAATTCATGATCAAGAGGAGTTGAAAGATGCAGTAAAAAGACACTTCAAACAAATAAATGGGGTAACTATATACTCAACTAAATTTCCTTACATTTTGCTCTATAGATTGGCAGGTTCCATAAGGCATGATCAATAGTCTGAATTACTCAAAGAAGTGACTTCTAAGGAGATAAGAGGAGTATTGTTTTCATTTTACCCATTAAGGCCCTAGAATCAGATGGCTTCAATGCAAGGTTCTTCCAAGAGAAATGGATTTTTTTACAAACTCTAATAGTAAGGACTGTTCAAGTGTTCTTCAGAAGTGGTAGACTACTTACTGAAATGAATAAAACTAATTTATTCTTGGCTCTTAAAGTCCCTAGTCCCAATTGCTTAAATGATTACAAGTCTATTGCATGTTGTGATGTGATATACAAGATTATTGTCAAAATGCTTGCCAACATGTTGAAAGTTATTTTACTTGGCTTAATCAATCCAAGTCAGGGTGCTTATGTCCCAGGAAGAAGTATCGGTGATAACATCCTGTTAGGTCAAGAATTGTTCAAATATTACAATACTAAACAGCATATAAGGAGTTGTGCACTCAAGATTGATTTCACCAAAGCTTATGGTACTATTAAATGGATATTCCTTATCTACTCTGTGCAGGTTTTTAGATATCCATATGAGTTTATTCAATGGATCCTTTTGTGTATAACATCTATTTCTTACTCAATATTGATGAATGGAGAACATTTTCATCTTTATACAGTTGTTAGAGGAATCAAACAATCCTCTCTCTCCTTATCTTTTTGCCATTGCTATAGAATTATTGCAAAGGATTACACAAATATGTGTATAGGAGAATTTTGAATTTGAATTCCATTATAGATGTAGTGGTCTTAGGATTACTTAACTCTCATTTATAGATGATTTATTTATACTATGTGGCAGTGATTCTAATTCTATGGGAACACTTTTGAAAGCTTTGCAGATGTTTCAGGATGTCTTTGGGATCAACTTTAGTACAAGTAAAAGTGCAACTTATCTTTCTAGACAGAATTATGGAAATTTGATGACTGTTATAGTAGATGTTAAACTCAGAGCACACCAGCTACCTCTCAATTATTTAGGTGTCCCTATTTCTACAAAGAAGCTTAAGGAAGTTAATTGCAAACCTTTTATTGAAAAAGTCAGTAGAAGACTCTCTTAATAGAATAATAGATTCTTATCATATAGAGGTAGAGTATAGTTGGTCATCTCCATTCTTAATAATTTGCATATCGATTGGTTATCTCATCTTGCTATTCCCAAAGGAATTCTGAAGAAAATTGATAGAAGTATTAGAGACTTCATCTGGAATGGACAGAATTCTAGTAGGGGAAAACTATCTAAAGTTAAATGGAGTGTTTTGTATCTTCCTAGGCAGTATGGAGGATTGGGAATTAACTCAATTAGTAGAATGAGCAAAATTTTGTTGGCAAAAAGATTGTGGAGGTTATGTTGGGACAAAGGAAGCCTTTGGCTAAGTTGGGATGTTTCACATCAAATAAAAAAACATTTGGTCTATCACTCAAACTGATTTGCAATCTTACACTTTTCAACAAATCTTATAAATGAGATCCTTTATAAATCCTCATATCAAGCATCAGGTTGGTAATGGGAAGAACACAACTTTCTGGTTTAATAATTGGCATGCCTTAGGGATTTTATGTGACACTAACCTCTTTACAACCTTAAGAGGATCTATCCCGAAGTACTAAAGTCCAATACTCTAATCTGAAATAACAAGTGGCACTAGCCGTTCCATATGTGTAGAGGAGTCAATTCTATTGTTAAGTAATGGCCTTCATATCTTCTAAGTATATAAGAAGATAAGATCATATTGGAACTACGCAAGTCTCACAAACTCGTGGCTTAGTTATGCAAAGAATTGTTGTTAAGTCTAATAGTAAGATTTCCATTTTACAAATTGATATGAGGATCATGTATTACTCCAACTTACTCTTTCATCTTATGGTTAGCTGCTTTATAGAAATTGGGAACTAGGGATATAGTTAACTTTCAAATTCTGGACACCAATTGCCCTTTATACTATAGAGAAATTGAAACCATAAACCATTTTTTTTTCCAAATGTTCTCAAACCAAACTACTATGGAGTGCTTTTCTCAATATCTTTGAGTTACAAGACAATCATCTTAGTCGGATGAATACTTTTCCTTAGGCTGGGAATCTGAGATGGATTAATTAAGAAGATCAATGGTTATTCAAAACTAGGTTTGCTATATTGGTACACTACATCTGGAGGATGAGAAATACCAAAATTTTCAGTAAGGTTGAGGAGTTCAAAGAATATGGATGGAATCATTTACTGCTCAAACTAAGGATGACCACCATGATTAATGCTAATCATCTACTATCCAATGTTATTAGATTTCAATTGAACATATAGAATGCAATAGTGTTGGATATATCCAATGTGCACTTTCTTCATTGGTTTGAGCTTCATTTTTGAAGATGTGACCTTATACATTCTATAATTTTCATCTTTTGAAAGAACTTTAATGACATTAAAAAAATTATCTATTCTAAATTTGTTATAATTCTTTGGACATAATAGTAAGAAGTTTGCTATCTGTTCAATTATATAAATTAATATTTTAATTCATTATAAATGTATTTCAATATTACTCTAATTTTTTATAATACAAAATCTTTTATTCTTAATTCAATATTCCTTTTCACATTTTATTTCATTAATAGAAAATCTTTAATTCATTATAAATGTATCATAACTTTGCTTTCTGTTTTGGAAGTTAATGTATAAGATCTTATGATGGATTTTTCTAGTTGTAGAGATTGATTTATAGATAATGTCGAATTTGTAGCCTAATTGCAAAGCAGGCTTCAAATATTGGTAAAGCCTTTAAGCAACTTCCTAATGTACCTGAAAAAATTATTGATTAATAGTTGGGAAGTTAACAACTACGTGGCTTCTTATGGGTAGGTTTATATGTTTTCTTTTCACGCTGCACTAAGTAATCACATTACCTGAAAGATGTGGATGGTAAGTTTTGTATGGCTATAATGTTGTGCTTGTGCATTACATGTTCCTCTAAGTCTATTAAAGGACTACAAAGTGCTTCAAAATATATCTCCATATGACAGTCCAATTTCCACATATCAATTTCTGTAGGGAATTTGCAACCTACTTTGTCCTTGCTTGTACTTCAAACCTAAGCAAATTTTTTTATTAGAAACAAGTTGAAATTTTCTTCAGATGGAAGGGTTTCAAGAGTTTGAAGCAAGATGGAAGAACAAGTTTAATAAGCAAATTGATTCAAATGATACTAAGTTCGAAAGTCCATGATGAGGGTATTACTCTATGACAGTCTCTACTGTAAGTAATAGAACGTCTTTCTACGTGATTGCTCATTTTGATATCTCTGCTATATGTTTAAGAAAGCTTTGCCACATTATTCTTTTATAATTTTTCTAGAAGATAAGTTCTTAAGCATCTATTAAGCACAATTTTGATGACTAAATGTTGTCCAGGTTGTTGAGCTTCACTCGTTCTTCTTTGGAAGTTGTTGCTGTACTTGATACCAAGTCTACTGTAGTTCTTTATACATTACAACTTGCACAGAGATGCAAATATTTAAGCTAAGCATTGATAGGCTCTGTTCCATTGTCGTACTTGTTTTTATCCTTAAAAGCTATTAAAAACCTTGTTTGTATATTTGAAATTATGCCAACTTTATGCTAATTTTCACTTATCTCATACAGATTGGGGCCATATTCAAAGTTGGGAAGGGCAATGATGGATTTGACCGTTGGAGATCCATTAGCTCCTCCTCCAGTTGGGGTGTAAAACATCATTATGCCGCATCTTCTCATTTAAAATAGGACCAAATTGTCGCTTTATAGATGCCAATGTTAGATTCTCTGTTGGCTTATTGAACGTCATTTATGGTCTTGCATATGAATCAGCTGCTCATCCCTTATCTAGAGAAGATACCTTTCTTGGTCCTTAAATGTAAACTTCTAGTCCATTTGCCTATAGTAGTGGTGTTTCTATTTGGCCTCTTTCATGCTTTGCCTCTTACTAGTTCTTCATTCATAGTTCATTGCTCGTACGTTTATCTATTTTTCAATTCTAGATTCTCTTTTTTTAAAGTTTGTATCTTCAAATGACTAGTGATGCAAGACAATATCTTTTTAAAAAGGAGTTATGAATTTAAGCAACCAAAACGATTGATTTTCACTACCCCACCTTTCTTCTCAGCAAAAGCAGAATGGACTAAAGAATGTAAAGTCTTCAACCAACAAATCTTTTGATGTCTATTATTTTTTATTTTGGAATTTAAAGGTTATAATTGACAAACTATTATATTCTTAGGCTTATTAACAAGTTATGAGATGCTCTTCCATTATGGATATGATTGTAGTGGCACAACACTAAGCTTCTCTATAACTTGTGGTGGACATAAGATAGTGCAATGCCTACAAAACATAGTGCTTCGCTCGCCAAAAGAATAAGACACTTAACTTTAACTATTCGTTTTTCAATAATTGAAGCATAGTCCTATCTTTTAAGTTTGAGAAAAACTAAGCAATGACAATTAAATGTTCACACTACTTTGTTTCTCTCATATCGAAATTGAAAATACTAAATTTTTTTGGTACTTCTCTTCATTATCATGTTGCTTATTAATTACCGTATAGGAGATGAGTATACTGACTTAGTTTCTACATCCAAATCAATGTAAGTTCCTAGTAAGACTACTGCAATTTTGACAAAAGTGTATACCACCCTCCATTTAGCATGCTCATTTTTCCTGGTTACCATATAGCAAAGCTGTCTTATCTTGCAAAATTGTATTAAAGACCTTAAAAGTGAAGCTATGCTTTAACCGATAATAATTGTGCTTAATTATTACTGAAATCAACTTGATCAAAATCTTAAGAAGTTGCTTTTCTATATGAAGCAACACCTTTTATCCTTACCTTTTACAGTGGGAGTTAAGAAAAAGAATGCATCTTTAAGTAAGAAACAATGAACAAGTACCAGGATGGTAGCATATGCTAGTAGTATACACTAGTTCAAAAAGAAAGTGAGGCTATACTAGCCTTAATCCAGCTTAAGTAGTGAATGATATATGCAAAAGTGGTCTCCTTTTGCAACAGCATTAATACACTTGATGGATTAACTTGTTATCATTTTTTTTGATACCCAACAATTTAGATGTTTTGTTTTTCCCTTATAACAAGACATTTAACAAGCACTACTATTTGCACTTTGAACTTGTATTAGTTAAATTTTTTACTTGAAGAATTAGCAATTCAAATTAGATTTAAGTGATTATTAAAGTTTGTTATACTCCTAGCGAATTCTAGCCTTTGACATTTAAAATTACTTGAGAAGTCTTCAAAAGAATTTTAGTTCAAAATCTTCCAACACATAGAAGCACTTTAGGAAATTCTCACGAACCTCCTAAATCACCCCTAAAGGGACACTATTTAAGATGTTGACATCTAGAGAATTGATGCTTAACTTAGGCAATAGATTTACATACCAAGTTGGTGGATTATTTTGGGAGTGATCATATCAAAGTTATTCTTACATCTAAAAGTTTAGGTTCCATTTGACTTAAAACAAGAAGTCCTGTTTGTGGATAAGAATGGGTATAAGCAGCACTAACATGACTAAGTTCTTATTTTTGCATCATTTAGCTTTGTGTCGGTGTTTGAGCAAGAGGGTTCAGAATACTGAACAACAGGCAAAGGATATGAATTTAGAGATTGATTCAGATATAAAATTATGGGCTCCAAAGTGGAGTGGAAAGCAAACCCTCTCTTTATCAAACAATCTTTTGATCCTAACACTCACAAGGCGGTGCTTTATACAAGGAATTTGCAAATATGCAACTAAAACCAAAAAATGTACACTAAAGTTAAAGTGCCGGTATACTGACTTTAAACCACCTCTTCCATTCAACTGACTTAAGTAAAAGATGGGTCCCATAGATCTAAGGGGGCATCTTAATTCTTCTGAACATAGTCTTTCCCTTGCTCTCCTCGATCTTTCATTTACAATAAGGAGTACTCTCCAAGCATTGCTGGTGCAAACTTTCTCACCAACACATGCACCATCATTACCCACCTACATGCAACTTTATTGAATAGGGTATAATGTTGGAGATGTGGAGTTTAATCTGCTCTAGCTAGTAAGGCACTCATTAATTGACATTTTTACTTGTGGGTGTTGGGAAATGAACTGTGATTTGATTGTGAGAAACAGAAAAATTTTACAAATCAACTTTCTTCTTTAATATATTTGTTTTCTAACACATACATACATCTGCTCGAAATAAACCCATGAATTAAGGGAAAAGTGTTTTGGGCTAAGAAACATGTACTTTGCTGCTCATCCCAGCTCTTCTCTACTCCTGAACTGTCGTATAAATTCATGCTAACTGGTTAGGTTACCTGACTTTGAGCTACGAAAAGCTCTAAAGAGTAAGAATGGCCCAATCAGAAAAGGGCATGCATGGTGTTATCATAGCTTCATAATCTGCTAATTATGAACTCTTTAATCATCTTTTGTATATTATATTATAGATGTCGGTGAAAACCATGGCTGATACATTAAGCAAAGGAAGATTGTCTCCCAAATGATGCATTCTAACAAATTGGCTAAGCCTTTGCAGGTTTAAGGAAGCCACATGGGTCACGCAACCAACATTTTGTTCATACTTTCCACTCCTCCAGTTGCCAACTGGGTATAGGTTGTAGACTTCTGCTCTTGGTTTCCATTAAACAAATTGTTCTAAGATGATATTTAGTGTTCAGGCTACAAAAATTATTGAACACGTACGATTAGTTATTCCATAAACAACTCTTGCCATCGATTATTGCTAGTGGTCCTCCAAGCACATCAACAAATTAACCCTACTTGATGCTAAATATTTCTATTTGTTGTTTGACAATAGCGATAATCTAAAGGGAGAATGGAAGTGAGAAAGCCAATGGAAATTCCATAGGTTGTGACAAGGAAGAAATTGATGGGATGGAAAAGTTATAAAAAGATAGTAAGAACTGGACAAGCTCAGTGGCCTCTACCGCAAAAAAAAAAAAAAGAAAAAAGTGGTTCCAGGGCTGGTCATTGGATGGTGATGATACTGTTATAATAGAAAGATACAATAGAAAGCCAAAGCCAAAGCAGGGCATCCGTAGATCTTAGTCTTGGTCTTGATATAACATGGCACAAAGTATGGTGGAAGCAAAGAAAGAGGTGTCAAAATCTTTTTCTTAAGTCGACTTCTTGTCCATTTGAGCAATCACTTTTGGCCAGCACCATCGTCCTTACCTTCACTCACAAGTGAACGCTTCTGTTGCCAAATCTATGAAAGTCTCGTACAGATTTTGTATTTCGGCTTTTGTGGTGTTCCATTGTCCAATAGTTGTAAGCCTCTTCTTAGTAGTTTATCAATCATGTCCAAAGTTGCCATCCTGCTAATTAAAGATACAATTATACATTATTGCAATATAGGATTTAGCCGGTTTTAGTGTTAAGGTGGAATTATAATTCCTAAACCATCCCCTTTTTCGAATCAAAATATATTATATACATAAAGGGGATGGTTATTCAGGCTGGCATGTCTCAGATCACATAACAGTACTGGGATGCTACTCTCACAACCTAGTTAAGTTAATTATTAGTTAACCATATGGCATCATTTCAGTCTCGTTTCTTTCATCTTAATTCTTTTCTTGATCAGCTCAAGTGATGGAGCTGATGATTTGATTGATTAAAGCCTCTAACTAAAGTTAATCAGTAAACTTGAACTCTCTTCATTTAGAAGCTTAGAGTTCAGTAACCTGCCTTCAATGGATTTATTCTTTACCAAATCACTATTATTCTTTGATCACCAAACCCACCTAGGATCTAAAATACTAATCATACAGCTGAAGTAGTTAATCAATAATTGACTGAGACAATGCACAGTACTATGAGCACATATAATGAGCATGCACATGCACATGCACACACAAATTAGAAATATTTAATAAGAAGAGGGCAATTATAATAGTTGTCTAACCTATAGTTCAATGTTTTAACAAATTTTAAACACTAATCGAATGGATTGAAGCCTTTAAGCAATTATTTGAATTGAAAAATTACAGGATGCATAGAAAAGTTATCTCATTCGGCCTAAGTTTTGGGAATGAGACATGTATAATCTATCTCAGCCTGTGTTCTTCAAAACAAACAACAGGTGGAAGAAAACCAGAGACAACAAACAGCTTAACATTGTAGGAGAGTGCCGGCAAGATGGGCACAAATCCAGGAATTTTCTCACCAGGAAGATATAAAGATTCACAAGTTTTGCTAATAAGACATACGGGTTACGGGATGAGCAAGAAAAGCCGGCTTGCTCATCATCATCGCCGGCTTCTTGTGTTTAGCCGAACTAGAGGAGCTAACAACCAAAGCACAACCAAGTCTTTAAGAAAAGACAGCTTGGAATATTACAGATGCCCAAGTCAAGTCAATTAATATCCTGAGCAATGTCTTCTCACAAGTTGCGCACTCTAGTGTATTTTGCCCAATTTCTGATCATTTATTCAACCTGTGCATAGGATCAACTGAAGGCAGAATTGGGTGGGATCAAAGGCTTAGCTCTAAGTGGCTTGGCTAGGATGTGATGTTCGTCTATAAAATGCTATTCGAACATTGATAATATAAGTGTAAAAGGTGCAGATCCTGTACCCATAGTCAACATCAGATAGCCCATATTTTATCACGAGAAAGATACTGAAAATCCTGAGATTGTAGAGGATAAGAAGCCTTATTTGTTTCTTTTCTATGAAAATGAAATACAAATAAGTCATTTTGCACGATGCGTGTATGAATACCGAATGTTGTCAGCTGTCTTGGAGAACTTCACTGCTGCTGCGATGATATTGATTAAAATTAAAATTCCAAGAAAGAAAAAAGGTTGAGTTTTTAGAGTCATTGCCACAAAGAAGAAGCCTGAGACGCTGCGCAGATGCAAGGATCATCATCATGTAGTTGCACTTGCATCTCTACCTAATTGGCATAAAGCTTCGATGGCATTCTTCAAAAAGCTGTAGCAACTTGCATTAAAATTTAGACATTAAAATAAATAGAGAATAAAAATAAAATTATTCATTATATATATATATATATATATCATGAGAAATGAAAACGTAGGTACAGCGAGGTAAAATGAAAGTTTTACTTGGATGCTTAAGTATCTATGAGAGAAAGATGGAGACTTGATCAGCTATTCCTTCCTTGATGCCAAGACAAAGAAAGGAATAGTTTGAAAAAAACAAGGAGAAAAAGGGTGAGGGCAGTTCGTTGGTTGGTTGGTTGGTTGGTTGTAAGTTCACTGGGTTTTAAAGGCGGAGGGGGTGCTCAAGTTAGACTCGTATTAGCCATTGGATTAATGGTCAAGTTCAGTACACGTGCTGATTCCACCACTCTCTCTCTCTCTCTCTCTTTTAACCCTTGCTTCCATGCATGGATTTCTCCTCCTGAATAGACTCGGTGAACTCTTTTCTATTCTATCTTCCTTTTCTCTCTCCCTCTCTGTGTTTATGCTTTCTTTGCATTGTTCATTGCTCATCATTACCAAACAAAGGCAACAACCAGACCCACCACCTTCTCTTCTAATTGTCATCTTTTTCAGCTTCCCAACAAGTCAAGCAGCTGGCTGCTACACATTCACTTCAACCTCTCTCTCTCTCTCAATCTCTCTTTTTGCTTGCTTTTCTGTGCATCTGGATCTTGTTCTAGCACCTGAGTTTTATACAATCTATATTGGGAGATGGGCAGCTCAGAAAGCAAGAAAAATTGCCATCCGACAGGATTTAGTCTACTTCTTTTAGCTGTCACTTGGCTTTTTTGATCATCCTGTCATTGTTTTCTCACACCGGTCCTCTGCTTCAATTGATCTGTTTTTAGCTCTTCCCTGAATTCTGGGATTGAAATCCATGGCAGAGGACCAAGAGTTTAAGCATGTATGTAGGTTCTGCAGCAAGAGCTTTCCTTGCGGTAGATCCTTGGGTGGTCACATGAGATCTCACATGATTAATGACGTTTCGGCTCTAACTGATGGTACTACGATCACCAAGAAAAAGCTCCCTCCTCTCACCAACAATGATGGAGGAGCTAACACTTACAGCAATAACCCTGGTACTGAAGCTTCTGGTTATGGCCTTAGGGAGAAGCCAAAGAAGACATGGAGATCGGAAGATCATGCTGGTGAAGATAGCTCAGCATTTGACAAGATATGCAAGGAGTGTGGCAAGGTTTTCCAATCTTGGAAGGCTTTGTTTGGTCACATGAAGTGTCACTCAGTAGAGAGAGAAAGATTCTCTAACAACAATAGCTTAGAAGAGCAGCAAGATTCTTGGACCAGTGCCAACAACCAGAAGCTGATCGTGGATAGCCAATCTGACAATGAAACTGCCGCTCCTAATCGAAGAAAGAGATCGAAAAGAAGAACAAAGTACTTGGGCACTGCAAATTCTTCTTCTCTTTCGTTTGCTAATAACGCTTCCTCTTCTGCTTCTGAGATTGAGCAAGAACAAGAAGAAGTGGCCATGTGCTTGATGATGCTTTCCAAGGATGTTGGTCAATGGGGTGGCTTGAATTCTGTCGGTGAGTCCTCTGATAACAATTCTGCTTTCTTAGAACCCAATCGAGCAAATTCCAAAGTCGAGGGCAAGACTTCTACTTTCAACGGTAGGGACACCATGAAAGTGAAGACGTCTAGTGACAAGAATTTGGAGAATGGCAAATCAGAACTCTCTGCTTCTAACTTTTCTCGGAAAGGGTCGATCAAGAATGACAGAATTAGTAAGTCTCAAATAGATGATGAATCTGGTATAGAATTGGGAGCTAGTTCAAAGGAATTTGGATTAGCTCAAGCTGAAACTGTGCTCAGTAAGTGTAATTTAGGCAAAAGGAAGTTAGGTGATTATCTTGATACAGGGTTGAAGCCAACAACTGATGCTCTGGATTCTGAAGCTTACAAGAGCCCTGTTAAAGGTAGCAAATTCGAATGTGCCACTTGCAACAAGGTTTTTCACTCGTACCAAGCTCTAGGAGGCCATAGAGCTAGCCATAAGAAGATCAAAGGTTGCTTTGCTTCCAAAATTGACAGCAGTGAAACTAGCATTGACACAGAAGTCTCTCCAGAACCAACAGCAGATAGTAAGCTTATCAAAAAAGGTAGCCCAACTGTTAACTCGACCACTGATTGTGACAAGAAGCCAGAGATAATTTATGGGGCAAAGAAGAGTAAAGGACATGAGTGCCCAATTTGTTTCAAAGTGTTCCCGTCAGGACAAGCATTGGGAGGACACAAGAGGTCTCATTTAGTTGGGACCTCTGAGGCTAGGAACAACATCACAAATCAAGAACCGAATCCTGCAATCAGGGACCTCCTTGACCTTAATCTCCCTGCTTCTGCAGAAGAAGAAAGCAATGGGCTTGTTGGGTTCAATTCATGGTGGATCGCAAGCAACCACAAGCATGAAGCGCTTGTGAGTATGATCTCCAACTGAATTCTCTGCTCCTTCCACAAAGGTCAGAAACAAAGCTTCCAGAGTGTACAGATTCATTAATTCTTTACACATTCGAAAGTAAAAACCACTCTAAAGGTATTCATCCTGATGGCCTCTTTAACTTAGTCAAATCTTGAACTCGGTGTTACAACTTGTTTCATTGACTTCATTTCCTGTATGGTTTTCCAAATTTACTTTTTTTCTTTTCACTGTAGTTAAACAATAAGTCTATTTGTTTTAAGCTTTCAGGCATACTAATCTATAAAGCCTGGAAAGCCCCAACACTGTAATTGAAAGTTATGTTACTAAAAATCAGAACTGAACAGTACTTTCCTCAAAGACAAGTTAGTCTTTGTAATTGGGTCATCATTTTACTTGGCATCAAAGAGAAATGAGCAAGGTGTTGAAAAATCGAAGCGTTGTGTAAAGTAATGGGAGAGGCAGATAGAATGCAAAACAATTTTATAATATGCACAAAGCTAGCATGTGAGTGAGCTGAAGGTGGTTGTTTAGTCACCTACCATAAAACATGACAACCCATCTCACTTACTTCCTTTTCTTCTCAACCTCTATACTTAAGCCACTAATGTAATCCAGGAAAATCCAACCTACCAAGTCTAAGTAGAAGGGTCATTGTATATGGACCACTTCAACTAGTTTTGCTTGTAAGGATTTAGTTCAGAAAGAAAATACCAGCGCAAGAAGCTTGAAGATACCATATCTCATTGTTGAGATCATAATCCAATTAAAAACGATTTTTACCTTAAGTGTCATGCTAGGCATAATACGTGTGGTCTTACACGACTTTGCCATCCTTACAATTACATTTAAGCACCGATTCATTTTTAATTGCGATTTAGACCACTTGATAAGGACTCAATGCTCTTTAGGAGCGCTCCACCACCAATTAGATTTAGACCACTTGTTAGAGAACAACAAGAATGTTGGCATCTTAACACATAATTGTCATGACTAGCAATGTGTTTATTGCGTGCTTAATTCGGCTAAGACTTTGGGATTCAACCTCTTAAGACAAGCAAGGGAACTTAATTTGGTGCAATGTTTGAAGTAGTTACGTTGTTAGGCCCACTAGAACTTTTTCTCAGCTTTCACTTGTTACGGAAGCTGGCAGTTAGCGATTCTCTGTCTTAAGTGGCAACATGCGACTGACTAGTTAGCTTGGATGTTCGTTTTACCATATCAGGCATTGATCATCAACATGGGCATTTTAGGCTTTTATTGGCAACTTAGATACAAAAATCTCACAAAACAATTGTTTTTTTTGCGAAAGTAACTTTAAACTTTCTAAAAGTTCCTCTTTTAACCATGACTTTATTGCCACATTGACTTTGTACTATACGCTCTATTTTTATGGTTGTTGTAATAGTGTTGCAATAAATATTATTAAGTTATTTTTTAACATCTTGAGCCTTGTTTTTAATTTTTAATTTGTGTAGGATTTTGTCAATTGTAATGAATGTTGAATCCTCAAATTTAACTGGAAGGGGCCGTAGCGAAAAGCGATACTTTGAGGAGGTTTTTTGTCAATGTAATAGTCGAAGTCATTTGGTTACTTGTTGGACCATTAATAATCTTGGAAGAAAATTTTATCGATGCCTTAACTATGAAGTATTTTCCTTATTAATAATCAATTTATTGGTATTTAGTAAGATAACTATTATTGATAATTAATAATATTTATTGCAACACTATCGTAAGAAGGAGGATGTAATTTATTTAGATTGGTGGGCGAAGATTTTGGCGAAAAGGTAAAATGCATTATAAATAAATTGAGACTTGAGAATAAAAGGTTAATATTTGAGAATAAGAAGTTGATAGACAGTATGTGCACAGATAATGTGCATGAGCCACAAGGTGAATTGGCATAAGTGAAAGCAGCATTGGAATATACAATATCTAAGACAATAAGATTACAAAAGGTGATATATAATTATAAAGTATATGTTGTAATATATGTAGCTATTTTTATAACTATAGTATTGAAAATTTGAAGAATATGAACTTCATAAAATTTGATTTTGTGCCATAATAATTTGTTAAGTCTATCTTGTTAGATTAAGAATTTATTATGTTTATAAAAAATATTATTAGATTTTATAGTGATATTTGTAGCTCATCTTGTATTTAATTGTTGGTAAATCAAATGAACACGATATCTATAACAATTCTAAAATGGCAATTTTAACACTTAACCAACTCCCAAATGGCATAAATAATATAACAACTCTAACAGCCATTTAACTAACTTCTAATATGTCACAATAATAAGCAATTTAACAACTTTAATTTTTGACTTCAAATTTCAAGCAATCTCAAGTTCACTATAACTTCAAATTTCAAAGAGGTTCGAAATGAAACAAATTCGTAAAGAAAAATTCACTACAAGTTCAAAATTCAAGTTTCAGTTTCTCTAAAGGTTGGATCTCCAAGCCTTCTTCTCTTTGCATCCCTCTTATTACATAAGGCAGATAAAATGATACCATTCCCACCATTCCATTGCAATCCTTTTAGGTTAAAGTCAATTTAAGTTTTTGTATCAGAATTTGTAGTAATGGATTTTTTTGAATTGCTTGGCTTTATGATCTAAACATTATCTTCATGTTGCTTAAACATGAAAATGAACATGGTTACTAAAAACAAAATTTGAAATACTAATATTAACATATTCCAAAGTTTAGTTAACTTGCATGATACTCAATTAAGCCAGTTGACTTATTGAAGTATACTTCATATATGCTCATCTTTCTCCTTCTGTGCATGTCACTAGTAATGCCTCTACCTCTTCCTTATAATTTCTCTTCCTTTTCCTCTAATAATTATTTGTATGCTTTTTTTTTTTTATCTTTACGAGTCTTTATAGCATGTGTAACATTCGTTAATGCAGTACGTGCTAAATTTTTTAATTGAAATCTTGTTTTCTCCTTGCATTGGTACTAGATGATCATGG
>JAOQMP010000007.1:14355491-14371917 GCA_027563575.1 Erythroxylum pedicellare
ATAGTAACACACCAAATTTGGTGTATTACTATTCATTGCACCATTTTAGTGTGTACTTTTGGTGTCTTGGTTGGAGGGAATTTTTTGTACCAAAATACCAAATTTGATATTTTGGTGCCTTGGTTGGAGATGGACTTAGAGATGAGATGTTTTGTTTAAGATATCTAAAACCCTAATTTGTAAGGGACCTACGACAAGAAGGTTTCTTTAATGCTTGATGTCAAAATTGTACCGTATTAAACTTTCATCCTTTAACACAATTATTTTAAACGACACGCAAAGCCTGTCCGCAGCGGACGGCTCACGACTGAGCTTAGCTGTATATAATACTGTATAATTCGACCCCACCCGACTCAAAACACTTTTAAATTTGTTGCTTTTTCTTTCAAATTCAAAATTTCAACTCTTTTGGCTTTCATATCTCACAAGCCCTAATCTCCCATTTCCAATCAATCAGGGATTTCTTTGTAATTCTCGTTCAGGTTTACGCTCCATTCAAACTCGGTTCATCTCTGTCTCTTTTTCTGTGCCAATCTCTTTTTTCTGTCTTTTTGATTTTGAGCTTTGGAATTGTCCCTTGAGTTGGTCGTTGTGCATGTTAAACTTCTTTGTTTGTGTCATTCATTCTGTATGTAGGGTTGAACCGTTGATTTAATTTTTGTTAATTTCAAAATTTTTAATCACCTTATTCTGACATTTATAATTTTTGTTTCTATTCTTTTTGGTGTTAGTGTGCCTCCTCAGATTTGGGCTGCCCAAAATGTCAACAAGTTCCAGGAGTGACATTGACAATTCTTTTGATGTTGATGAGCTTTTGCGGATTGAGTTAAGATGTAAAGAGGTAAGATTAATACCCTTTTTCTTTCTCTTGGTAAAAAACGTAAAGCAACTCCAAGAGTCTGGATTCCTAAAGTTTGCTGAATTTGAAGAAGTTATGCCGTAATACTGGTTTCTGCGTATGTGTACTATGTCTTCAAAACTATTACTGCATTTACTGTTTGGCCATGACTTGTCATATTTGCAGCTTAAGCATTTTATAAATATATTTATTTATAACCATTTTCATTCTAAATAAATAACTTGTGATTTTCTGTGGCAAAGCTCCCTAGTATTAGAAAGTTTTAACTGGGTTTTAATCAGGCTTGATATATTAATAAGGCAGTGATCTTTTGTTTTCTGTGGTTCTGAGTGCAGCTACGGAAAGAAAAGGACGAGTTAAGAGATTCACAATCTCAGAGCTTTGAACTAATTAAGGTAATATATTTATTTGACTTTGCCTTTGCTCCATTGAACATTGCAATGTAAGCATCTAATGTGGATTTAACAAGTTTCTGCCCTATATTAATCAAGTAACATAAGCAAATCATTCAACTTCTTTTGGACCGATGCTTTTTGACATTTAGAGGTTTTCATTTTTTTTTATTAGACTTTTGTTTTGTTTAATTGGGCAGGCAATTGCTGGAGGCCCTGTAGTTTTACTTCTCTGAAATAATATTGGTTGGAGTACTACTTTGTAGGATGCCCATATTTATTGCTTTTAGTGTAATAGTTTTGATTGTGGATAACCAAGCATAACAACCCTGTTTCATACAACTTGCAATTATTTTCACAAGATATTAGAGGTGTATCACATTAAAAATCAATCGAGACATCTAACCTTAGACTTTACATGATGCAGAGATTAGAACAGCATGTCAATTCATTATCTGAAGCTCACATTCACGACAGGAAGCACATTCAGCAGTTGGAAAGAGAGTTATTGAACTGCTTTCAGGAGATAGGTCATGATTATTATTTGTTGCTACTGTGAAAAATAATATTCAGGTCTTAAGAATTTTAATCTGGTCTAAAATTTAGGATAATTTTAACATGAATGGTATAATCTACACCATTTTTATAACCAATCTTATAGGCAACATGTTTGCAAAATTGCCGTTATTGAATGAACCTCGTATGCAATTAAATGTTGATTCACTGGATAATGACATCCCTCACAGATTACCTGCAGGATCAACTAAATGCAAGGAATGCAGTCGCGTATGGTCTAGAAGAGCACGCGCATGACGTTGAGTTAAAATTGGCAGGATTGGAAAATTTACAGGCAAAGGTTGGCCATTTAGAGGAGGAACTCAGTAAATCCAATTCAGACTGCTTATCGTTGAAAAAGGAACTTGAGAGCAAAGAACTGGAACTGCAAAAGTCAGCTTTGTGCATTGAGAAACTGGAGGAATCATTTTCGTCTCTGACATTAGATTCTCAATGTGAAATAGAGAGTATGAAGCTCGATATCATAACTTTAGAGCAAACTTGTTTTGAAGTGAAAAAGTTGCTGGAAGAAACCACTAAAGAAAATGCAAGGATGATTGGTTTAATTAAGGAACTTGAGAGTCATATTTGTGATGATGGAGGAGTCATAGAGTCTTTGGGAAAAGAAAATACAAAATTGATGGATAAGCTTTTTAATTCTGAAGTCAGTTGTAGGTTATTCCTTCAGAAAATTGAAGATTGCCTGGAAAACAGAGACAGAGCACACCTTGATCAGTCATTCTTATGCGAACTTGAGAACAAAAACAATATATCAACAGAAATGAGGTACTTTTTTCCTTGCATTTTAGAGCGCAGATATTTTTTTGTCCTGCCTATTAAAGTTTTAGTTTTTGATTTCAATACTATCTCTGTTTTACAAATTCTTTGAATAGCTTAATGATGATAATGGTTGAAACAATGAATTCTGAAATTGCTCTCTTTTCTATATGCCCTAGACATCAATTGTTACCTTCTTAATATTTGATATCATGATTATTAGTTTAAGATTGGATTATCTCAGATGAGTAGATTTATTGTTTTGGTATACTTGCTCAACAAAAGTTGGTCTAATACTGTTTTCTGCCCTTTGAAATTTTAATTATGTTGTAACCTGATCTTTTGCTATTTTTACGAATAACAATTAGACCATTTTCTGTTTCTGTTATATGCATGCAACACAATATGCACTGAATATATGAAGCTTAATTTATGATTAATCCTGTGCTAACCAATCCACTTTCAGATTTATTCTAGTCAGCTCAATTTACTGCAGCCTCTTTTCAAAAATAACAACGATGACAAAGAAAAAAAAGAGTAAGAAAGTGCATCCTGTCAAAGAATGGGACCAAATTGTACTTTAGTGTCAAAATGTGGGAATGATGATATGGTCTTCATTTCAATTCTGTAAGCTGAGACTAAAAGGATGGATATACATGATTTAAGCAGTTTTTCTAGTGTTAGATTAGTTATTCTTGTCTTTAGAAACACCATTCTTGATTGTGTTTAGTTATTATGGTTATCGTTATAATTAATGCAATCGTCATAATTTTCAAGCAGAGCAGTCATGTGTTCAATCATTTCAAAGCTGGCAAGCTCTTTGGCTCAGGAATCAAATTTGGAAGACCTGATGGAGAGCATGTCACATCAGATTAGTGAATACGAAATTCTTATAAAGCAGCATAAGGTACTGTTTTTTCTCTCATAGTGATGCAGAACATTCCTCCCTGATGGGAGGCAGATAAATAGAACTTGCATTTGTGTTGAATTTTATTCCCTGCAGATTTTATTATTTTATTGTTTAAGCAGAGTACACTATCCCGAGATTAACATGTGGATTGGTATTAGGAGGAATTGAAAGAGGAAAAATTGAAGGCAAAGGAAGAAACTGAGGACCTAGCACAGGAAATGGCTGAGTTGAGGTACAAAATGACAAGTTTGCTTGAAGAAGAATGCAAACGTCGTGCTGTCATTGAACAGGCCTCTTTACAGAGAATAGCAGAATTAGAGGCACAGGTAGTAAATCTTAATTTCTAGTGTTTTAGTGTCAAGCGAGGTGATTACTGCATTTCTGAGCAAGCTTGTCCTTGTTCTGTAATCAAGATTCAAAAAGACAAGAAGACATCTTTTGCCCCCATCAGGAATCTGAATAAAGTATAGAAATAGATTGCATCAGAAGAGTTGGCTTATATCACTTTGAAATTTACGTTGAGGTTTGTATCTTGTTGATCTTCTTCCCTACATATTTGCCCACACCCAAGATGCTGTTCCCTATTGTGTAAGCATGCTATACTAATCCCTAATAAGTTTGTATGTGGACGTTTAAGGGGGACAGATCCAGTTATAGCTTTACAGCAAAGCATGCAAAGACAGGAAAACTGGAACCTGCGTGGTGGTTGACTGTGATACTTCAGTTTTTCTTATGTAGGGAGGACCTCTTTCCTGCAGGCTGCAAGGCCGGGAGCATGAAAGCATTAACTTTCAAGAGCATGTACACCAGTTGACGGTGGAAATGGGAAGTCTATTTCTGCATGTTCTTTTTATCCGTTGCTTTGTGATCACCACGTTTCTGATTCATACAAGTAAAAGAGAGATACACACCAACTCTATGCTTCTTGGTCACCAATTTTCTGTTTGAATACAGGGGAAAGAGAGATATACACCAAATTTTTATGGAGCTCGGTGCAACAAGAACTTGCTTAAGCTATTATAGATTATATATCATTGTGTATAGTGTGTATAGTTGTGTATTTATACATGTGTTAACCCAATGACTTGTCCTTTTTGCAGTATAGTTGAGTGCATTCTCTTTTTGACTTTGTAGGGAGTCTTTATGTTTAATGTTTATTTGATTCACGTGAGCTTATACCCGACATAAATATGGAAGACTTCTCATTTACTGGTCATTTGGGCGTTGGTATTCCATGGTAGATTTTTGTTTTGAAACTTGAAAACATTCACAGGTCTTTCTTGGAAGTTTCGCCACAGCAGTATCACATCATGAACTTTGTACCGCATCCATTCTGATTCTGACTTGGATTGGAGTGTCTGATCTGAAAAATAAGAAACTGGATTGGAGTACTTTAAGATATGTTTCATGTGTGTAACTGGGACAGCTCCCGAAAATTGGGGTATGAGATTCTGAGTGCACTAGGCCTATGCCAGAGGATTTAATGCATGGATGAGATCTTCTGTTATATAGAGTTGACATAGAGATCTTACACCGAGAATCTCATGCACAAAGTAAAGGGGAGAAAATTTGTCTGTTTAATTATAATTACGTAATGCAAAAATGATGAGTGATTAGACAACTTGTTGAACGCCCATTACTTTGTTGAGAATCAGTTCTAATGAAGGTCCAATGGCCGAAGTCAAGCCTACGTGTGACACAAGACCTCATCAAAGGTCAACTGTAAAGTTTCTCATATACGTTCTACTTTAATTTTGAGCGGTAATTATTACGTAAAGTTTAGAAAACAATGATCTTAATTAAGCTAAGTGATCTTAACCGTCTTTAAATAATTCACCTCTAATTTTCATAACTGTTCATGCAATGGGCTATGCCGCCATTCTAGGACAAGTTCATCTAAAGACTTAAGAAAACACCTATATGTATAAATAGTCTAAGATTGCACTCACATGCAAGAGTCATATGCAACAATATTCACTCATGTTCTAAGATTGCACATTCATATGTATTAGCCCTACACAATTACCTGCAACTTGGCAAATATATTCTATAAAGGTTGGATTGTAACCATGTCTAATACCTTAACACATTAGTAAAGTCTAAATAATGCTTGAACTTTTCCTTCATGACCATCTTTGTCAACATGTCGGCTACATTTTTTGAAGTGTGAATATTTTCCAGCACGATGTTTCAAATGATCCCAATTCTTTGACCTTATTGTTTCATTTATACCAACTTAGTACTATCCTTTATTGATTATGACATATTCTCTCCATATGTTTGCCTAAATATATGTCACTCCCTAAACACTAGATTCTTAAAAGTTGCCTTAGACTTTTTACCAAACACATGAAACTTGTAGAAGTCTACCTTCCAATGTTTTTCTTTAATAAGCCCCTCATGAAGTTGTGTCATATTTTCCTCATCGAGATCACCAAGTTGCATGTGTCATAACACAATACTATTTCTTCATACACAATTGTCCTCCTTGTTAATATGTAGATACTTTTATCAATTGTATCCCTTTCATCACAATCATGACATCCTTTGCCACCTTAATATTACTTCCATCCATTTTATATCCAAAATCAATCACATTTAAACTCTCCAATAGATTAGGTTCTTCCTCAAATGTGATATATATGGAATTATGTCCTAATAATTCCATCAAACATCTCAATTATGACATATCTTATTCTAATAATCTTTAGGATTTATCATCTCCCAATCAAACGATCCCAAAGTTGCCTAACATGTATGGAAAAATCTATTCCTTGTTTTGTGTTAAATGATGTAAGCATCATGTATCCAAAATCCATAAATCTTAAAGTTGAATGGTTTAAATGTAGAGCATATCTCCATTACTGTAATTTGAGTCCTCACTCTGCACTATATTCGTAAACCTTAGCAAAACATTAGCTATCCTTTCGTCCCTCTTTTCCTTTTTGTTTAGGTAATCCCTCCTGATATGTCCAAAATTCCACTTAGATGTGTCATCTTTCCTTGCTTTCTCCTATGATCTTGATTTTTTCTCACATATAACCCTTTAACTTAAGAGATTTCACCAGTATTAAGTCTCAGATAATAGTAAAATAATGATATCCTACACACCAACTATCTTGTTACCTTATGTGACTATAATTACTAAATATCCATGAGAAATAGGGAAAAGAATAAAACAAGATCATTGCTTTATTCTCGTATATAATAGTCATCTTGATCCTTAGTAAGTTACTAACTATTTAGTTAAATACATTAATATGTTGTTCTAGATCTATTCCCTATAACATATCCATTATATATAGTATCTACTTTAGAGACATGTTGTTTATGCGAGACTTCGATATGTATCACATCTCTAGCTTCTTCCAAATCTCCACAAAGGATACAATATCTATAACACGATACATGGCCTCATATACTAGACATAATTGAATAGTTCCAACTGCTCAAGCCTACAACCCCCCTTAGTTGAGCTCTCTAATGTCTTCCAACTTATTTTCCTGTATCCCTTTCAGTAAGCCTTATGGCCACAAATTGTTTACTCTTTATTATCATAAATTGAAGTTCCTAATTTCATTGAACTTTCCCACTTTAAATCTTATAACCAAAGTCATTGTTACCTCAATTGTGCTCTGATACTACTTGTAAAGAAATGATGTGTATGTAGCAAAAATATATTTATATGAAACCAAAAAAGCAAGAATATGATTTTTTTAATAAGGTTCAGCCAATTAGATGTGTCCACTTGGTGAAGATTAGTAATTTTCTTTATATAAACTAAGCTTTCATGAGTATAACTAATTATAATTTCTAGTTGGCATAATTTAGCATAACTCCTCTCTTTATCAAACTTAACCATAATTACAATAACTCCTAGAATCTTTTAGAGTTTAAATTTCACTAAAAACACATTTCTAAATAAGGTTGTATATTACAAACACAACTGTCTCTTAGGCTGTATATTTCACTCTCTCTTCCTAGAACATAGCATAGGCTCAGCCATACCCATGTCCCTAGATAGTGGATCCTCTTGCTTCTACGCACATATGGATATAATCTATGTCACAACCATACCTCAAACCCCTTCTTTCACGAAAACTACTCTACCACTTTAACACATTCCTGTATTTAGCTTGTGCCTTCAATTTTGATTTCTAGAACTGAACATAACCTAAGCCACATCTCGGGCTATATAGCCTAACTTAGACTAAAGTTCAAACCTCATCCACATTAAAATGATGTTGCTCAATTTTTTTGTTGTTGAATATTTGAATTACAACGTCACCTATGACCCACCCCAACTCACTCCTATTGTGTCTCTCATCTTTGTCACTATGCCTTAGTCACTGCCACTGTCTCTCATTGTCACCTCTCTACATTTATTTTCCGCTACCACCTTTCTCTTTATTGTCGCTATTGTATGTCGCCAAGTTTCTCTAGTATTTTCTTTATATTGGGTGAAAATATGTTTAGATGTCGTTTAAGTTGTCTTGCATGTTTCAGTCCAATGATTGCTTTCTCTAAAAATTATAGTTTTCAGTTTTTTTCCCTTTATATTTCTAACTTACAATTTTACATAAAATTTCTAATACGAGTAAGGTGAACTATTAAACTCTAATTTTGGTTTAAGTTATTTATTGTAACTATTTTTATGTAGAATTATAGATTTTAGCCTTCATGTATATTTTTGTACATGGCCTCTTATGGGTGTGTGCTTATTTTTTGTTGATTAACCGAAATTTAGTTGATAAATGAGTAAGGTTTTCAATGTAGATAATATGTTTTGAGAATAGAAACCTCAACTAGTTCATATATTTTTGCTTTTATTAGAACATTTTTGTGGGTTTTTCACTTTGTACTAACTCAGTTTGTGTTCTTTATTCCTTATATGAGTGAATTTTGGGATTCACATACCAATGACTAGGAAGTCTCCTTAAATCTAGAATAATTAGGAAAAAACTAAAAGAGAAGGTAAAGTACTAAATTGTTTTCCACTAGTAAAGAAAGTTAATGAGCACTTGAAATATTTGTCTGGTTATATTCTAATTCATGCATTTGCAATGCCTTCTTTTTCATCTAGGAAAGAAAGAGTTTGTATGTCGGAGTTGCACATACTTACCAATTACCATTGGTTCCATTAAAGGCTCCTTCAAAAATTTTCCTAGCAGGTACATCATGTATATACTTCATGCATAAGCCATGTATTTTATCAGAATTAATTCCTGGAAGAGGTAGGAGCAATAACATCTGTTGATATATAGATGTAACTCCGTACCTATTTGTTGGAACTTAAATTAAATGCCTCTTTAGTACTACTAGCTAGATAGAACATAATTTAGTGCTATAGTTATGTTTTTATGTTTTTATTCCCCCACGCTTTCTATTTAATTCCCAGAGTAGGCTACTTTAATGTACCTAATTAGAAATGGTATGAATGGAAATACACCTTCCTTTGTGCAACTTAATAAATGTCGTTCATTTATACTAAACAATTAGATTTTTTTTCTTATTTTTGGAGATGTCTTGTCTAAGAAAATCTAAGTTGTAAATGCAATGCTCATTCCTATCAAACTATTTTTACGACTTGAAAACTTCTTTGAGATTATTAGTGCGATCTTGATTTAAACTACTCTTTCTCAACATAAAAAAGACATATGCATATCCTCATAGATATATATTATTTGTTATAAATTTATGGCAAATATTGACACTAGGAAGCGATGTCATACTGTGATAAGTTGGTGACAATCTAATGGACAAAACATACACTAATTTTGGGGCATAACTTTTATAGTCTTGATGGAAAATAGTGAGCTAGGCTCATGTTTCAATAAAGATTTAGTCAATATCGATGCATTCATTTGATTAATTTTGTCTCCAAACTCTAATTTCAACAATCATAATTAGTAGTAACAATTAAACAACTACTTCAATACCCTATTTTTTCTCCCATCATACATATATATAAAATCAAGTCTTCCATATTTGGTAAGATTGTCACTTTCTTGATTTGGGTTTTATAATGTCGTTAAAGGTAGATGATAAATTTTGTTCCACTCTTCATGAATGAAATTTCTTTCCATGCCTTCATATAAATTACAAAAATATTTTCAAATAGCTTGTTCATAATTATATCAAATGGATGAAGTTAATTCTTTAACAACACAAATCAATATAATGGAGAGTTCCAATTTGGTACCTAGTCATGTATCAAATGAAGAAATAGTTTATACCGAAGGAATTAATTATTTGAAGATAAAAGTAATGTTTGGAATCAAATTATTAAAAAACTAAATCAAGTGATGGAGTTGATAAGGTGGAGTGCAAATGTTTCCTTAAGATTTTAGTAAGATGTTCTAAAGGTAGAGCTTCTCATTTAAAAAGGCATTTGGATTCATGTAATAAAAGAAAGATAGTATTAGGGGGTTAAACTTTTTTTACACCTAACCTAACGAAAAGATAAAATGATATGATGTTTATGACTTATAATTTTGAGAGATCTAAGCTTTTGCTTGCAAAGAGGATCATAGAAAATGAATGTCTACTTTAGATTGTGGATAACCAAAACTTCATGATGTTTGCTATTTCATTTTAACAAGCATTCAAAATGCCAACTTGTAATACCAAGAAGACAAATATCTTAAGATAAATAAATAACAAAATACTTTAATATTGAAGATGTTAGTTAATCAAGGATGAGTTATCATTACATCAGACATATGGATGACTGATGATCAAAAGAAAGGTTATACAGAAGTGACAACATATTATGTTGATGATGATTAGACTTTATGCAATTGAATCTTAAGGTAAATAATAATCTTTAATTTTGTTATCATTTTTCATTAAATATGTTATAATTAATTTAAATAACGTGTTCATTTATGTTTTGGAACCAAATACAAGCAAGAGGTTAATAACTGTATTGGTTAATTGCTTAATGAATTATAACTACAACATAAATCTCTCAACGATAACTTTGGATATATGTAGCAAAAAAATGTTATAATTGAAAAAGTAAAGACTAATTTGAAGGTTGGTAGCTTGTTGATGGAAAAGAGATTATTCCATATGCTTTTTTGTGTGCATATAGTGTATTTGATAATTAAGGATGGTTTAGAGGTAACCAAATAAGGGTTATAGGCTTCAAAATATTATAGTATATTAGAGTGTAACACTTAAACTGGTTGAAAAGTTTAAAGAAATTACAAGTCAACTATGTATTATGTGCAATAAAAAGTTAGTATTAAATTGTTTGATAAGATGGAATTCTACAACCAAGATGCTAGACTCGGCAAGTAAGAAAATTATAATGTTTACCAAGCTGAGACAATGATATAATACATCGTATTAGATCTAGGGGGGTCGAATGGCCAAGTACATCAGGTGTATTATGTGATATAAAGATTCAAACTCAAAGGGAAGTTCTATAAATGGTGATTCGACCAACCATGTTATATGGGGCAGAATGATGATTTGCCAAACGTAGACATACAAGACAGTTGTTGGTAGCAGAAATGCGTATGCTTAGTGGATGAGTGACATTACCTAAAGAGATAGGGTCCAGAATCATGTGGTGAGAGACAGACTATAGGTGACTAGTATTACCGAAAAGTTGAGAGAGACCAGGCTTAGGTAGTTTGGGCATGTGCACAGGAGGCCCTCTGATGCTCCGATACTACGTTGTGAGAAAATAATCCTTAGTGACTACAAGAGGAGAAAAGGGAGGTCGTATAAGAATTGGAGGGAAGTGATCAAGAAAGATATGTCAGAGTTGGCCCGTACTGAGACAGTGGCTAGAAATAGAAAAGTCTGGCATAATCGGATAAGGGTAAAGGATACACTTTAAAGTTCTCCAAAACAGTTGAGTAAGTTATTAGGAGATGTTTACTTGAACGCTTACGCCTCGTAGTTACCATGTAGGAAGTCCAACCCAATGTCCTTTTTGCCTTTGCTAGTTATAAGTCTTGGACAAGGTTTTCAGGCCTACAACTTGGCTTTTCAGGATAAGTGTATTGGGGACAAATCCCGCAAGGTCGTCTAAAACTATAGGATTGTCATACCTTCAGGGTCTTTGAGCAAAGACCCCTAGCTTAACTAGCTACAAGAAGAGCTGGTCTTTGCAGCTTATCAGGTACTAGCAGATCTGGTCACCATCAGATATATCCTTGGATTATATTTTTCTTTTATTTATTTATATGTTTATTGTAATTTTATTTACATAATTATTTAGTGTGCCAATTTTACTTATTTACTCTTTAACCTGCATCACTCTTTTATTATCACATTTGCATGTGGGTCTACCGGAAATAACCTCTCTACTAAGTAAGGGTAAGACTGCATACTATAAGACCCCCTCAGAGTTCGCTTTATTACGGAACTTCAAACTAGGTGTGATGATGATGACTAAGCTGAGACAATGAGATTCTCAATATACTTGTTTTCTAACATAAGAAGAATGAAGGTTGGCAAAAGCAATTTGTGAGAATTTTGTGTTGATTCATTGTAGCACCCGACTCTCGCAAGGCACGCACCTGACATCATAAGTGATATCTAAGTCTGAGCCCTACGAGGGTGGCATGTTATACACACTCAATCAGTAAAATCTCGTTACAATTTTTTTCTTTTCTATTAAAAACAATGCACACTTTTACGAAAAATCAATAATCAATTCGGGCCTGTTTCGATCATAAACTTTTTCAATCACATTTATAATAATTGTACTCAAAATCAATTTCATTTACAACCCTTTCCATTTTGGAAAGTTATTACAAAATAGATTTGATTAATAAACGTGATACAAAAATCTCAGAATACATTCTTTCATACAAAAATTAATGAAAATAATTATATAGACGCGAACTGATTCCGACCTCTATCTCTCACTTGCATGCAGTAGGTATACTCTAGTTTGCCTAATGGGGTATTTTTCTGAGCCTTGAAAAATATTTGCAAATTTTTTATGAGTTTTGTGAACTCAATGAGGTAACCATCATCGATGGTTCACTCAATTTATACAACACATCATTTCACATAACACATATTCACATTTTTGAATATTTGATCTCATATCACATTTTCACTTAAGCATAAGCAATTTTGCATTTTAATCAATCAAACATACTTAAACAAATGCATATAGAATGCTCATGAGACTCTTTTTCAATTGTTACATTGTTGTGACTGAGTACCTAAACTGTCATGTATCTATTTTATATACCGAGCTCATTAATAAACTATCCCGTATCTATTTTAGATACCGAGCTCATTGATAACTGTCCCTTATCCGATGGGGATACATGACTCATTTTACATAGTAAGCCTTAGGCTCTTAATCACTTTCTGAGTTCGAGACTCTTTTCACACTTTGAGCTTTAAGCTCTGATTGGTGGCTACTTAGGTCACAACTGTCATTATTTGATTGTACATTCATGTATGGAATGCATCTAACACAATCAATCACATTATGAAGCACATAGTTTGTCACATTCACATTCAAGAAGCACTTCAATATACACTCCACATGTCATAATTATCGGACCTCCTGTCCGAAAATTAACACAAATCAATTCACATTCATTTATCATTCAAAACATAATTTAAGCAAACAATAATTGAGAGAAACCGTCTAGGTTACTCACAAGTCACTATCGAAGCTAACGCCTGAAAGTTCCAGCAACATCTGGAGGTTGACGTTTCAATTACTCCTCTATATCAAATAGCACATACACATCCATCACAATTTGTACAATCATAAGTGTTTAAATTGCACATGTATGTAATAAAATATGTACAATGCATGTTCATGACAATTCCGGGTATTTATCCATCAGTTTCATCATAAAATCATTCTCACATCAAAACTCATCTAAGTATAATTTATACTTAAGTTTGTGCCTCACTAACACCATTAAATTCCCAATTCATTTCTCATTGAATCACTTCAAACTTTTCTTAGACACACTTTCGGGTCTACTATTCATATTCAATTAGAAGGTGAAACTGATGTAATTTGGTCATACTCTTTTCTAGAAAAGTGTCCCTATATGTCTTATGTTTCTATTGATATTAAAATCACTCAATTTTATTTAGTAAGATAATCCTATTTCACTGTTCCAATAGATTTTACACTTCCATTTCATCAACCTTCTCAATTCTATTCAGAATGCTACCGATTTTTGTGGAGAGATTGAAAAATGTGCTAGGAATCTATGGGTCTAAGAATCACTTCATTTAGAGGTCGGGTTATGAAGTTATAGCCAAAAGAATCAACCATGCTCATGTCCTCAATCACGCTGTACCTATCTCGGAACAATTAACATACCTTTCACTAGAGATTTTAGATTAAGGTTTTCTTTGAATGGTTTTGAAGAACACTTCCATATCTACAACTTTCATAAAGACCTCAAAGGTAGATTCTATCATCTAGAGGGTCAAAAATGGAACCAGACGATAAGATCAGATGAATAGTGCACCAGACGATATGACTTCACCACCAAACGATATGACGTCATCAAACGAAGCGTCCTCACCAGACGAAGCATCTTCACAAGATGATCCATCGTCACCAGACGAAGAGTCCTCACCAGACGATGCGTCCTCCTCACCAGACGATAAGTCATCACTAGACGAAGCGTCTTCACAAGACGATCCGTCTTTGCCAAACGAAGCATCCTCACCAAACGATGCGTCCTTACCAGACGACACGTCATCACCAGACAAAGCATCCTCACCAAACGATATGTCCTCACCAGGTGAAGCGTCTTCACAAGATGATTCGTCCTCACTAGACGATACGTCCGCACCAGAAAATACATCCGCACTAGACGATACGTCCTATACTCCTGAGCATTTCCACTTATAAGGACCATAACTTGTGACTCCGATATCCAAAATTTCATACTATATACTGTTGGAAAGCTAGAAAACTAAAGTACAACTTTCTAGAAGACAACTTTGTCAAAATCTACCTAAGTCAATACATTAAATTCATGGAAATTCAGATTGAAGATTCAACTCTCAACTATTCATTTCCAGAAAATTTCCAGACTTCCATTTTCTAAAATCTCACACTTCAATTTTTTATTTTATTTTTAGTCTTTCTATTCCATTTCATTCAACTCATTTACCATTATTTCACACTACTCCTAAATATACAAATTTAGTCAAAAATTATCGAAAGCCAAAAGTCGATGGTTTATCCTATTTATGCACTGCCACCATTCTCTGCATTTTCAACTATTGTCCATATTGTCTATCTTTTTTCCAACTTTTATTTATACATTCATTCCTATCTCAGACCATTATTTTACAACTACTCTTCAACTCACACATCATTTTCTTGATCATCTCTAAACGTATATACCTATATATATATACATTATATATGAAAAGGGGATATGCTCTTTTTCTTCAATGTATATATGTATATATATGCACATTGAAGAAATAGAGCATATCCCCTTTTCATATATAATCTTCTACATTAACCTCATACACCATTTTATTTCTCTATCTAACTCCAAAAATTATTTTTTTCATCACCTGATCACTAGCAATCCATCAAATACTAAATAATACTATATCTATATTTTTCATCTCATTAACACTGTGTTCATGAATATATATATACACGTAAATGTCATGTTCGTGTAGATGACAGTAATTTATCAAATTTATTTTATAAATCCACAGCTCTAAAAGATTTACTTAATACCTGTTAAAGACTCCATGAGTTTCAATTATCCCCAAACCCTAAACTTCATGCAAAAACATGTATTCACTATAAACATTAACCAACTTCTAGTTTTTTCTTAGGGCAGAAGAAACAGATAACTGTGGGGAAGTAATGTGGGATAAGAAAAAACAAAGTAATCTATCGGGAGGTATTTGATGAAAAACTTTGTGTATTGGAAGAAAAGTTGAAGAAGGTGACTACAAAGAAGGAAATTTAGGAAACTTGTTTGAAGTACATCTTTCAAATCATGTAGTCTTTTAACTCTCAAAGCATAGCAACTTACTTCTCTAACAAATTATAAAAAGCAACTTAACGCTTGTCATTTTCCTAATGTCTAAGCTCTAACCAAATTCCTTTTGAACTAATTCCTTTAATTATCATCTTTACAATCCAATTATCTTTAATATTCTTTTGATTCGTTTTCCTATTTTTCATAATAATCTATAATTTCTGAAAATTATTCCTAAATTCACCAAAATGCACAAATACAACAATTCCACTAATCAATAATATTTTCAATAAAAATAAATTTCAAAATTCTCGAAAATAACACAACTCGATCCTATTATACCCGAAATTATCCCTGAATTCATGTACAATTATTTTCTTATGCAAAATTTCACTATTCATATGTATATGTATGATATTTAATGCATGAGCATGAAAAATGCATTTCCAATCTCTCGTTAATCACTCATATTTACTATTCTAGCATTTCCGCGGGTAATGGGATGTTACAAGTCTCCTCTCTTTAAAAGAAATTTTGTCCTCGAAATTCTTATCTGTTTATTCGAATAAATAGGGATATTGTAACCTCATATGCTCCTCCTTTTCCCATGTTGCTTTCTCAGTTGAGTGGTTCCTCCAAAGGATTTTCACTAATGGAATAACTTTATTCCTCAACTGCTTGATCCGTAATCCCACAATCTTGATCGACTTCTCAACATAACTTAAGTTACTAGCAACTTCAATCTCCTGAGTCGGTATCACATGTGTCAGATAAGATCAATATCTTCGGAACATACTCAAATGAAACACATTATGCATTTGAGACATCTCATTCAGTAAAGCCAACTTAGAGGTCAAAGGTTTTATCCGCTCAATGATCTCATAAGGACCAATGCACCTAAGACTCAACTTATCATTTTTACCGAATCTCAAAACTTCTCTCTAAGGTGACACTCTAAAAAATA
>JAOQMP010000007.1:14371927-14396267 GCA_027563575.1 Erythroxylum pedicellare
AGTTTCTCACATTGTACTCTATATCACGTTCGTGTTAATCCATACATCGTTAGTGGTATCTAAAAATTTTATGTTATGGTTACCACATAGATTTTGGGAAAAACATACTTTTACACAGACTCCAAATTTAGTGGGAGCAAATTTGTGTTTTTGATTTGTATATGGATGATATTATGCTTGCCAACAATGATTTAAGCCTAAAGATGTTTTCGAAGAACTTTGACATAAAAAGTCTTGAAAAGACAATTTTTTCTTCTAGTCAAGATATATAAATACATATCCAAGCTTAAATGGACTAAGCGCTAAAGGGATTCAACATATAGGACTTACACATCACCTGTAACCAAAGGTGATATGTAAGGAGCAGCTTCCTAAAATGAGATAAAGAAAGTGTGGATGAGTTTTATTCTTTACAATAGTGCAAATAGGAGTTTGACGTATTCAGAGGCATGCAATAGATCTTTGCAGATATATACCGAATACACTCACCTACAGGGATCGTGAATACAATGAAGACTAGACAATGTCTTCACTTGCCATACGCATTGATCACATAGTAAGGTACTTAAATCTTTGGAGGTTAAAATCATCTCCAAACGACGAAGGGCCGACATTTTATTGATTTTCCTCAGAGGAATCTGACTTGTGTCTTCACTCAGTCTTCTGCTTTCAGATAGAAAGCCTGTACAAGAATTTCAAGGGAAGATCAGTAATCTTTAACATACATCACAAATATATATTTGCAAGAATGAAGCTGATAGATCTGGTATATGTCATCGTTAAAGAAGAACACCCGTTTTGTTTGGAAAGGTTTTGAAAACTGAAGTTTTGGAGTGTGAAATCAAGGCAACAAGTACATGAAAGAAGTCTCTCCTATGGTTGACTATACGCTAGTGATAACTTAATCCCTCCTTACATGGTACAGGTGACAACTGAAATGACATGGTTATTGCGAAACGGTGTTTAGCAGAAGCTTGTGTCTATTAGCTTATCAAGCAGAATACCATATGAAGTTTTAAGTAACAGCCAAAACACTTTTAACTCCTCTAACCAAAGACCAAAGGGAAAGGGACAGGAGTCAGCAAAGGGTGGGCTGAGTTACATTTCTTCCGTGTAGGTACTATAATATTGAGTTTTTTTAAGAGAAATACAAATTACTTAATGATAGGCACCATTTTTAAAATTGAAGTCCATTTATAACTCACACACAAAGAGGAGACAGAAAATTACCCTAATTTGAGAGAAGTATCAGAGCTATCACCCTCTACAGGAGGGCCACTGCTGCAACTGCAGACATTGGTGGCAGAATCTGACGAGAATCCTTCTTCTTGAACTGCAATATTTTCAGATTCTAAAGACACTGCCCATTTTGATTTGCACATCATTGTCATCTGCATGCAGCAAACCACAGGATGAGTTCTAATTAAATAAAATGATTTGGTAATTGGTTGACAATTCAGTTACTCGAACTGGAAATTCTTACCTTTTGCTTTAGTTGCTTATTCTCTTCCAGCAACAAGGCTTCCTATATACATTGAAAAAGACCAAACATGGAGGTATTATAAAATTAATCCCAATTTAGCTTATGTTAAACAATAAAGTTCATCAAAGTAAATCCCATTTCGCGATTCAGAGAAAACAAAGAAATCAACTGAATGTTCATTTTCAAGATCTTTTGCCCGAGCAACTTGCAACTCGATAAAGTTGTCATTATCTTCAGCTATTATAGACATGTTCATGCATACATCTAAGGACAAGCAGTTCTAATGATAGCCATACTTTGATCACCTTCATTAATTAGCACACTAGAAAGATAATCGTAACTGCTGCAGTTATAACTAGGAAATTTTAACTTCGTTCGTATAAAGCTTCAAAAAGCAAGCAGGATGAATGATGAATATGCTCTATATCCTTCCTTTGACAAACCCAGATTCATTTTTCTCTTCAAACTTAATCTTACCTTCCTTTTCAGTGCAGAAATCTCAGTCATAAACTTTGCCTTCTACGTAAAAACGAAAGGTACAGGTTAGTACGGAAGTGATCACAGTTCAATATCTATAATAACTACTACGTATTAAAGCAATGGACAAAAACCTTGTGATGCAAAAGAACTTAAAGTATATATAAGAAATAAAAGAGAAAAAATAGTTAATCACAAGTCTCAATTTGGTGGGAGAAAGATTTGGAATTGAATTGACAACAAAACACAAAGGCTTAAATTTAGATTATGCTAGGATTCCTTATTAGATAAGAAATATTAGTAAGTTAAATATGTTACTCTATTTTACATATATTATCCCAGTTGTTTAGAACTTATAGAATTTTATTAAGATAGGACTTAAATTTGTTAAAAATGATTTACTGCTAGGATAAGGGTTCTAAAACTCTTTCTCTATGTATATGTGTATGCATTCAGCTCTTCATCAATAATAAGCAATGTGGAATTTTTTTACAAACTTGAGTTTTTCAACTAGAAGATGTGATGCTTTCTTCTAAGAGTGATTCTTAGACCTTAGGAGTGATTTCTATTTTCCTACCTTCCATTCTTTGTTTTCCCTACTAAATTCCAGAAAACCTAACACACATTCTAGTCATCTCAAACCTATATTCTAGTCATATTAAACCTTATAATCCTAAGCCTAAATTTCCAGCAATTAAACCTTAAAATTCCAGTTACACAAAATCTGAAATTTCAACATTCCTAGCCAAAATCCAACTTTGGAACTTGATATTCCAATAGCCTAATATCAACTATATTTTATAATTTTGTGCTTTTAGCTACTAGTTAATAATTCTTCTATTTGTCCTACATCGTATTAGTATGAGAGGTTTGGTTCATGATGGCGACACATAGTGAAAGGGCTTACAGACGAATATTCAATGACCAAGAATCTGATGAGATACTTCTAAGAGTTATAAAAAGATTGGACCTTACTGACCCTTGATCCTAAGATACTCCAAGAACTTATCCAAAAAATAATATCAAACAACAAACTATACTCAACAGCAAATGGGGTTAAGAAATCAATACCTACCGAGAGATCTAAGACAAAGAAATCAACAACCAGCATATGGAAAGTGCATACGAGCCTTTAGAGGTCACGATAGAGTTGAAACACACAATAAACTCGATGATATTACTAAGAAAGTTTGTTTTGAAACCCCTAATTTTGTAAGAAAGATGGATCCACCCCTGTTTATAGATTGGAGAGTAGCAATGGAAGACTTCTTTGATTGTTACCACATTTTAGAAGATTGAAAAGTTCAATTCATAAAAAAAAAGTTCGTTGGACATGCTAAACTTTGATGGAGATCGATAGATGATAGATTTGGAAAAACAAACTAGTCACTAATTGTTGATTCGGAAGAGATGAAGATGAAGTTAACAGAAAAATACTTACCATTAACCCTTAGACAAGCATTTATGTCGTTAATTGAGTACACAGAAATATTTTATGAACTTTCTATTCAATGTGAAGGGACAAAGTCAGAACAACTACTTATATCTTACTACAAAAATGGCTTAAGGGTAGAAATTCACAAGGAGCTAATAATGCAAAGGATTTATAGTCTTGAAGATGCGCATCACTTGGCTTTAAGAGCAGAACAATACTTAGGACAAGTAACTAAATCATTATCTCTCATACAAGGAGTTTATTCTATATTCAAATCATAAATCTCTTAAACACTTTAAGTCTCAAAAGAAATTGAACAAAAGGAACACCTTATGGAGTGAATTTTTGGAGAAATTTCACTTGGCCATTAAGCATCGGATAAGAATTGAGAATAAGTAAGCAGATGCATTAAGTAGGAAGAGTCATTTAATTAACAATTTAGCAATAACAATTGTGGTGTTCGACAAAATAAAAAAAGAATATGCTTAAGATCGAGATTTTGGAATAATTTGTTCAAAAATTGTAGTTAGACCAAAAGACCAACACTTTCCTTTTGTAATCCACGATGACTATCTTTCCAGTGGAAATCAACTTTTCCTACCTAATACTTCTACAATGGAGTATGTGATTTGGGACTTACGTAAACGAGGAGCAGCAGGAAACTTTGGAAGAGATAAAACCATTACAAAGGTTAAAGATCGCTTTTATTGGCCCTCTTTAAAGCAGCACATATCTAAGGTCATAAGACAATGTCGAACATGTCAATTAGCTAAACGAAAGAAACAAAATTCTGGATTATACATACCATTGTTCACACCTCACTAACCATAGCAGGACATAAGTATGAATTTTGTATTGGGAATTCCTAAAACTATAACAGGCAATAATTTAATTTTCATGGTGGTGGATAGGTTTTCCAAGATGAGTCATTTCATTTCATTTTCCAAGAATTATGATGCTGTCTATATAGTTAAACTATTCTTTAAATAGATTGCACGTCTTCATGGATTACCTTTAATCATCGTCTCTAAATATGACGTAATGTTTTTGAGCTATTTTTAGAGAACTCTATAGAAAACACTGAACATTAAGCTTCAATTTTCAAGTTTTTTTCCATCCCCAAATCGGTGAACAAATAGAGGTGGTGAATAGAAGCTTGGGGGACCTATTAAAATGTTTGGATAGAAACAATGTGAAAAATTAAGACCTAATTCTTCCTGTGGCAAAATTTGCGTACAACAATTCTTAAATAAGTCTACTGGTAAAAGCCCTTTTGAGATAGTTTAAGGAGTTCAACGAAGGAAGCCTATTGATTTGGTTTCTTTATCACAAAAAAAACTAATTAGTGTTGAAGCTGAAGGTTTTGTACAACATATAAGGGACATCTTTGATGAGATACAACCAAAGATAACAACCAACAATTTGTCTTATAAAAAACATGCTAATCAACATCATCAATTGATAGAATACAATGAAGGAGATATGGTTATGGTTAGGATTTGTCCAGAACATTTTTAAAAAGGAAAATATAAGAAACTTCATTCACAAAATGTTGGACCTTCTAAGATCATCAAGAAGATAAGTGTTAATGCTTATGTTTTGGAATTACAAAGTGACATGGGAATAAATTCTATCTTTAATGTTACGGACTTAACTATTTATCATGGAGAAGATGAGCAATCCCCTACTACAGTTATAAGACTTCCAACCACTCCTTATTTTAAAGAGGAAATAGAGGATTTTCTTGACGAACAAATTGTAGCCACAAGACATGGAGGATATCGACAATTTCCATTTTTTGGCAATACTTGAATTCTAGAGTTAGAATTTCAAAAGTTTAATCTGGACTTATATGAACAGCATTTATCACATTCTACATCAAGGATGACTTCAGACAAGCGGGGAAGTATTGATGCAAAAGAACTTACAGTAGATAAAAGAAATAAAAGAGGAAAAATTCGTCAGTCACAAGTCTTAATTTGGTAGGATGAAAATTGGGAATTGAGTTGATAACAAAAGATAAAGGGTGAAATTTAGATTATATTCGGATTCCTTATTAGATAGGAAATAGTAATACGTTAATATGTTACTCAATTTTACATATATTATCCTAGTTATTTAGGGATTATAGGATTTTTATTAGAATAGGATTTAAATTTGTTAGAAACCCATTCCTAGTAGAATAAGGGTTTTAAAACTCTATATCTGTGTGTGTGTGTGTGCGTGCGTGTGCGTGTGTGTGCGTGTGTGTGTGTGTTTTGAGCTCTTCATCAATAATAAGCAGTTTGGAATTTTTCTACAAACTTGAGTTTTCAACTAGAAGATGTGATGCTGTCTCCTAAGAGTGATTTTTAGATCCTAGGAGTGATTCCTAGTTTCTCACCTTCCATTCTTTGTCTTCCTTACTAAATTGCAACAAACCTAACCTACATTCTAGCCATCTCAAACTTATATTCCAACCAAATTAAACCTTAAATCTTAAGCCTAAATTTTCAGCAATCTAACCTTAAAATTCCAGCTATACAAAATCTAAAATTTCAACATTCCTAGCCAAAATCTAACCTTAAAACTTGATATTCTAGCAGCCTAGCTACTAGTTAATAATTCTTCTATTTGTCCTATATTACCTTGGTTTCGAGCACACGAGTTAATCCAGCTTCAAGCAGCTTCTCAAAACGTTGCAGTTCCTCCATGTTTAGTCCTTGCAGATCCTCCCCTCTCAACTGCCTGTTAGAAAGGGCAAATATCTCTTAAGAGGACCTTAATATTAAAGAGAATATGATATAACACAAAACTCTGTAAAGTCCCTCCATATCCTACACAATTTATACCTTAGTTGATGGCTCTTTTCAGCAACTTCCTTACTCAACTGGATGTGATTGCTATTTTCTAGCTATATTAAGTAATGTAAACTTCCAGTTAAGAACAATAGTAGTCAACAAAAACTGCCTGAAATTATTAAAAAGCCTTTCCCAGGATACGATGGCTCGTAAAGTTCATGCTCTATTACCTGCAATTCAAGAGATGGTTGGTCCAATTTGGCCAGGTTACTTGATTGCAGATTATACCTCCCAAGAATATCCTCCATGCTACACAAGTATGAAACAACAATCTTAGGTTGATATTCCCTAGTACTGGTTAATAATCAAGGAATTCAGAAACTGTCCACATTTATACTTTTAGATTATTTTGGCACATGGAAAAGAATCACTTCTTATTTGCATTGTTCATGATATATCCTATATTTTTTGCTTCTCACCAACACTCGACCCCTAACATACAATTAATTCCTAGATTAAAGTAAAGTTCCTCTTTCCTTGTCCATAACAGCACAGGATCACTTGTGCCGTTTAACCTATTCCAAGCCTATGCCATTGATTCTTAGCCATAAATTTGTGTGGATTCCACATAAATGTATGGATGAAAATCAATAGAACAGGTTTATGGGAATAGAGGATCTATTCCCATCCACAACTTATAGTTAAAAAGAGACGGTGTTGGTACTAGGATGACACTAAAAGGAGTTAAATTGTTTGTATTCACTTTTTAGTCAATTTAAAATTTTAATTAAAAATTATTTATTTGAATAGATAGCCGTATTAACTTAATCAATAATCACAATTTTTGGTCTATTTATATTTAGAAGAGATTTTCATACTTTTCATGCTAATATTCCCTAGAGATTCAACTAACTCATTATATTAAAGTTTGCAAAATTTTAAGTAAATAATATCTCATTGTTATTAACAATAAAACACAAGGTTGTCACTCTCTGAATTACTTGTACTTCCCAGTATGGCATGTAATGTCTTCTTTATCTTATCAACTTCTTTCTCCTTCTTCCCAATTTCTTCTTCTTTCTTTTTCACTTCATTTCTTGCTTCCTTAGTATCATCATATGCAATTTCAAGGGTTTGCCAAATATGATAAATATTTTCACTTAATAACACTATTTAGCATATTTTGTTCAAATAAACCAAAAAAAGGACACACATTCTCATTATTTAATTCATTCAATTTCTCATCGACCCACCCACTTTTGTCTACCGTCTCCTATTATTAAATCTTTATTTACAAAAAATTTTAATCCTATTTTTCAATGCAAATAATCATTTAATTAAAAATGAGGTAATAGTAATATTTTAACCCTCTTAATTAAAAAGAAAATTGAAATGTTTTACAATGATCTTTTCTCAAATTCTATTAAAATTGTTTATGCAATAAATGAGACCCACTGTGATATTAATTATTCACCCTTGGATGACACACAAAAGGAGAGAGGTGTGTCCACTTTTTAGAATTCGGAGATATCAGAGAAGGAAGAGATTCTATCAATGATGGACAATGTAATGCAGTTGAATCTAGGTGACAAGTCCTTGAAAGAGGTGATTGAAAGTATCAAAAAAATATCACCTACGAATTATCAAGTATCAAAAAAATCACGTATAATTGTTCAAATTAAAAGAAATGTTTGTATATCTGAGGATGTTAGAAAGTATACAAGAGAAAGATCAAATTGATAATTTTAGTCAGATCATCTTAGATCTATAATGTGTTGGGGCTAAAATTGAGGGTGAGGATCAAGCAATAATCATCATGTGTTTCTTGTCAATTCATGTGATAATTTTATTGATACCATATTGTATGGGAGATAAATTATTTTTTTCATTGATGTTATGGATGCTTTATAGTCCCAAGAACTAGAGAAAAAAGTTTTTGGTACATATGAAGGTGGATTAGAATTGGGTCTGATTGTCAACAAAAGTAGAAGTAAGGAAAAGGATATTACGATCCAAACCAAAGGCAAAAACTATTTGATGTTCAACTATAAAGTTAAAGCGCACTTTAAGAGGGACTATCCATAGTAAAACAAAAACAAAAAAAGGAAGATAAACATATGAAAAAGCATATATTATTCTAGTCCATGAGAATTCCAATGAAGAAGATGGAAGAGGAAGTGATGTTTTAAAAATGAGTAGATTTTGCAAATTGATGAGTGATATACACTAGAGTTGCTTATCATATGACTTGCAATAAGCACTACTTCTGTTCTTTTAAAATATAGAATGACACTTTCATACAGGGTAATGAATTGATGATGAAAAGCAAATTATCAAAGTGGTCCAGTATAAATTAAGATGCATGATAGAATTGTTAGAACATTAGATACTTCATATGTTCTTAAGCTTTGGAAAAATCTAAATTTCATGGGTACTCTTGATAGTCAAGGGTATAATTTTTTGGTGCTTAAGATAGTAAACGATGCATCGACTATAATGAAAGAAAAATTATAGCATAGCATTTATGTTTTAATGGAAAAGACAGCAATTGGATTGATAACTATGTCTCAATCTTTAGGGAAGAAAAAAAGTGCCATGATATAGCACATGCAAGTGAGTCATCTTGGTGAGCAAGAGATAATGAAACTTTATAAGAGAAATTATTAAAGGATGTAAAGTTTCATAAGACTAGAAAATTAGTTGCATCTAGTCAGATCTTGTTAAAAAGGATGCACACCTTGGAGGATGTAACTAACATGTTAATAAAGCTACTACTCACAGAGAAGCTCAAGTATAAATTGAACTTGGCAAATGCTCACATAACTTGAAACCCTAGGGACTTATGTGGTAGAGAGTGATTTTTAGTTGGACGTTAAAGAATTCAAGTTAAGACGGGAAATTGTAAAATATATCTTAAACTATATTGAAATAGAGTTTCAACATTTCTAGACATCTACAGAAATAGAGTTTTAATAACTTTAAACTTGCGTAAAAATAGAATATAGTAACTTTAAGATTTTTTGACAATAAATTTCAGCATAATTAAAATTCTTATATGTAACCTTATAAATACTTTTTTAAAGATTACATCAATTAGTCGAACAACATAAACTTTTATATTCTTTATTTCTTTATATTTCATATATATCATATCTATTTGCGAAACAATTATTATCAAAGCCTATCTTATGCACTATACAAATTACTTCATGACAATGCATCCATGTCCAAGCAAATGAGCGTTAAAGACAGTTTATCTAGAGCTATACGTGTTATCAACTTAATGGCTTCAACGACTTTTGTAAACTATTCGAGCTCTTACCTTTTATGACTTCATAAACAGAATATTATGCATTCATTGCATTCTGAAATGTTTCACTCTTCACATAATCTAAGTTACTTAAATTAATTTAGATCTGCTTTGACCTTCGGGTGAGAAACATATCGATATTTAATTAATAAGACCAAAGTATAGCTTTGGTTAAAATTATCAAAGCATCATAACCTACAACAGCTTTTGCTATTGATCTCATACTTGTCATCCAAACATTTATTTTAAATGTCAGGTTCAACACATCGACCACTGTTTGAAGGAGATAGACTACCTAGTTATTGCACAAATTGATATTATAAAAATTTAAACTAAATACTTTAATTTGGTTTATATGAATATTATGAGATATCTAATAGTATCAACTTAATTAGTGATAAATATGATCGTGTTGAATTATGTGATACGCGGTATATGTTGGGATACCTAGTGAAAAAGAATAGTACTTAAAGACTATAGAGGTTTATCTTTCTTTAAACTTTCATTCTCAGAATTATCACCCCCTAAAATTCAAAGTTTCGAAAGGTATAATTACAGATTAACTCTAGCAATTACCCTATATTGCAAGATTGAAGTTGCCCAAATGAGAAAATATAAGCTGAACTACTAAAATTCTAGTGATTAATTTCAAAGATAAGGTATTTTATTATTAGTCCTCTTTATTTTATGCGATATTATTACACAAATGAAAAAGTTTTCCTGACCATATCAACATCTTTGTTCCTCCAGCTATATGTACAAAAGTTGTGCAATACATTGTTCTTTTTTTATATTCGTCATTGTTCTTGTTTCTTTCTTACAATTTCAATATAACGAATTGCAACCAGATGCTTATTATGTGTTTGGTAAAACTGCAACTTCATTTTCATTAATTACAATTATGGTAATAACATACAACCAATGTATCACCTCCAATATTCTGCTATATAAACCTCGAATCAACTTTGGTACGTTTGGGACTTTGAGAGATATTGGAAAGAGTGAAAACTGCAAAGAAAGAGGAAAGTAGAAAGGATAAAAGGAAAAGGAAATAACTTGTGTTCGATTGGGAGTTTGAGAGAAATTATACATTAGTTTTTGGGGTAATAAGACACAATTGAAAGAGTTTTTATACAATCATAGATCACACATATTTTTCAACCATCCAATCCTACTCTAAACCAAAGTATTATCTTCACACGTCAAGGGTCCTACCAATTCCTGATCACTTACTCTCATGCAATATATTCAAATAACACAACCAACAACAAATTTCCGATACTTTATCAGAATAAAATTTCCAATTTTAGGTTGAACGTTGATGAACTTTAGGATTTCACCGAAGGAAATCACTTTGAATATCGAACTCGTACATATCAACTTCGTAGCATTATCATTTTGGGATAACAATTTAGTCCCCTTAAATTGAATCCTACGTTGTAGGTTTAAGATTGGAAAAGAGGTCAAGCTTCTTCTCAAATGGAGGATTTCTCTAGCCGCTGCTAAAGTTTCCGATTCTCTAACGGAATCCATGATATATTCACAGCTCAAGCAACTCATTGAAGCTACTAGACGCACACAAGGGGTGTTATGTACGATGAATAGACTGGAAAAGACAGTAATATAGGTAGAAAACAGAATTATAACAAATACTATGTAACACGAGTCGACGTGCGTACAAGAAGAATTTGGTGATTACGAGATTTCATGTGTAAGCAAAGAAAGAAGACTCGTAACAGCATAACTCTCCAGATGGAGCCTTTGAAATCTCAGGGAGCCTCAAAAGAAGCACGATAAGGCCCCCTTTTTCCACATGTGAATTACTTCGATTTCGGACAAAAAATGTCATAAGTAGTGGAGTTCCTAGAAAAGAGAGATACGTTTACCTCTAAGAGACTTAGAAATTAGCAAACTTAGTGTACATAGTGGCTACTAATCTTGCTCGAGATCAGTCCACAGAGCAACAAAACATTCTACGACTAAGGATTTTATGCATATAGATAAGAGGTTTCTAATCCATAGAAAACCACGAAATCCCAGTAATGCTCTTGCCTTTTATCCTCTTCTCCTCATTTACGGCCATGAAGATAATCTCATCGTATTATTACTCTCTCAGTCCCTATGTCGCACACGCGCATACACTCTTTTACTAGTACAGGCTTGAGATAAGAAGTGTAATAATAATAGGGAAAGAAATCCTCAAGAGGAAGACTTGCGTTGACGATATACGAAAAGACATCCACCATGATTAGAAAAGAAAGGTGAAACGTACCTGGAGCTTGCATACTCAAAGAGCTTGCCTGTGGTAGAGAAAATGATGAGAGCGACCTCAGCATCACAGAGTACAGACAGCTCTTCAGCTTTCTTGAACAGTCCTCGTCTTCTCTTGGAGAAAGTCACCTGCCTCGCAGTAATGTTATCAATCTTCTTGATCTTGATCTTCTCTCTAGCCATCTTCCTCTCCTTAAAAAATATTCATAAATCAATAACTCAGGCATATGATTCGTACGTACACAAAAACTAAAACCATAAGCATACAAATGGCAAGGAAAGAGAGCTTAAGGAAAATGGGGTTTCGTCAATCTGGAACGAGAACTGAGCAGAAACCCTAGAGAAAACACCCACTTAAGAGACAGCTCAGATCCAGGCAAGAAAATCCCAGAAAACAGAAGTGAATAATACACTACAATTGGCTATAAAATGCAAAAAATAAAGAACAGAAAAGGAAAGGATGGCATTGATGGGATCTTGGTCCAAGCGTTTACCTTCAGTTTAAGGGAAGCTATAGCTTGAGTTAGGTCTGATCAAATGAATAAAAAGCTACCAAATGGAGAAAGATAAAGCTAAAAAGGAAGACTTGGTGTTTACGTGTTCAATAAAGGAAAGATAACATTCCTTTTTATAGCTAAACAGGAGAGTCTCTTTTATTATCTATATTAATAGAAAGAAAAAAAACAAAAAGAGAAGAGTCAATAGGAAATGATGAAGCAAAGGATGTGAAATTCTGATTAAATGGAGACTTATTTTAGCGTTTATGGGGAAAAGAAGAAGAAATTTCTATTATTATCTTATTAATTTGACTTTTTTATGTGGACAATTGCTTTCCGTACATAGATATCCATGCCATCATCACGTCACGTTGATAATCAATTGCCCTGTACTTCCCTGGCTGTCTCACTATCTCTTGTCGCGATGTATTGGCCCAGCTTATCATCTGTTTCTTGTGCTCGGTACTTCATTAGTCTCTTTTATCGGAAATAACTAACAAATGTATTTAGTAGTTCGTACTTTAATTTATACCAAGGACCATAATCATCCAGGCAACAACACTCTCAACCATTTACCAAAAACGGAAAATAAAACTACAATCTCAGTCAAATCATGTTTAATGCTTAAAATCATCCCTCAAGACATGTACTGAAGTGTAAATTGTTGCAGCCAGATAGAAATAGCAAATGGAATTGAGAGGACTTACTCTTTCACGATTTTACATCATAGTTGTCTGTCATATTCGATTATTATCATATTTAAATGTATTTTAAATAGGGAAGATAATAGATTAGGCAATAATGAGATTGTTTTATAACTGAATCTCAATTATTTTTTTAATTTTAATTTAAAATTCTATTAAATTTAAATTATTTGACCTAAGCTGTACCAAGTTGAACCAATCAAAAATAACAAAATAAATGACACGTAATTCATATATTAGAAAGTTTTTTTTCCCACTATGATCACCATTTACTAGAGAAACACCCACCGTCTTAGATTTCTGTTATGGCCACCTACGAGACCTACTTTACAAAGGTCTTCTAAGCACCAAACTTATACCATAAGTTGTTTCTATTCCTTAGCACAAAAATCTTATTTAAGTCTATTTGAACGAGACTTAACCTTCCTCACATAATCGTCGATCAACTAACTCGTACTCAAATGCCTCACAACCCTCACAGTGTGTAACTCTCACACTCTTGCAAGATTATTGAGAAAGCATTAAACTATCAAAGGCAACAATAAAAGAACAAAAAGAGATCCAACAAATTTTAACCTTTGTTACTTTCCTCAAAGTATATAAAAGAATGATCTCTCAATCTCTACCTGAGGAGCAAGGCTCAAATGAGTTGTTTATAGACAACTCTGGCTTAATAGTCAAGTTACAATTCAAAATTCTAATTGATTTGATCCAATGCTTACCCATGCTAAGTCTATTAGTCATGGTCTATTAATTTGAGCATACAATAAGTCCGTAATTTATCAAGAACTTAGCCTTAGCTGCCTTAACCAAGTCAATCTATACAAGATTCGAAACTCTAACAAAACTTGTATCATACTTGATTTAACTTGCTAAGTTATTTTGAAGCTCTCGTATGCCACTATCTTACATGTGATCCAACTAACTTTCAACTTAAGGCCCTTTTCTAATTAGTTATAAAGTGCCTTTATGTGTTAAAGGGTCAACAAACCACTTCCACCAGATGAATTTGATGACCTAATCAAACTAGTCTAAAGGTATGCATTCACTTGATCCTTGAATTGCCACAAGTTAGTATCTCTCTCCAACTGAGCTTCCATGATCAGCTTTCCCTTTTATTGGATCAAGAATTTGGTCACCTAATTCTTCTTATATTGCCCCTTCATTTGATGATCCGAGACCTTGGCCACTTAATCCTCAAACTATTTTCTCACAACTAGTGGAGCTCTCTTCACCTAGCTCATAGAAGGATTTGATGCATTATCATAGTAAAGTTTAAGAAAACTAACATGAAAAGTAGGACTTACCTTCAATCTCTCGGGTAACTTCAATCTTTATGTCATGCTTCCCACTTTACTTAGCACTTCAAAAGATCTGTTGTACTTAGGCACTAATCCTAGTTGTACTTTCCTACTTGAGATCTTCTTCTAAATATGTGGGGTAAGTTTAAACAATATCTTATCTCCCATGTTAACTATAACCGTCTCCTCCATAAGTTTGCTTGCTTCTCATCCATTGAGAAGGTTTGTAAAGACTATCCCTCACCTCATCCAACAATTCTTACTTCTACATTGCAAACTTGTATACCGTAAGAAACTTGCCAATTATCCTTTATTATGCAATCTCAAGTGGAGTTAGAAGTTGTTATCCCAATACTATCTCAAAAGGACTCTTCTCTATAGTAGAGGATCTGTGCAAATTATAGCAAAATTGTACAGTATCAAGTAAACTCAACTAGTTACATCAACTTGCACTTACATAATGCCTTAAGTACCATCTAATTAACTGTTGATCCTCTTACTTTCTCCATCTATTTGTGGGTGATTTATATTTAAAAACTTCAAATTACAACCCATCATGTTAAAAGAGGACATCCAGAATTGGATTATAAATTTAACATCTCAATCACTTACAATGTTTGCAGGAACTTTGAAATATTTCACCACTTTCTTATAAAACAAATCTGTAGCAATATCTGAGGGAAAAGATGTTAGTGCTAGCACCAAGATTGCATAGTTAGAGAATTGATCTATAATCACCATGATTGTCACCACGTTGTCTACCTTTAGAAACCCACCAATGAAATTGTAAGGCCCCAAATATACCCTAGTTGAAATAATATATGTTTATGAAAGTACATGTGTGAGAGGAGTTAGAATTTTGCTGTGATTAGAATATAAAAGACTTATGACATAAATGTTTGATCAAGTGGATTATAGTGAGTAAATTGGAATTATTTCATACCATTAGAGAATTAAGGTATTTAATTGTATATTTAGATTAGGAAAATTTTCAAAATTGGTATATGAAAATTGTAAAGATTAAGTTTATGAGTTAGTGACATTTGACATAGTTGATACATTGACAAATGACATAGTTAATAAAGTGGCAAGTGACCTAATTAAATTGTGGCATTTGGCAGCATTCATTAAGTGAAACATGGTTTAATAGAAGTGTGACAAATGGTAGCTTAAGTGGAGGACATAAGTGACATATGCAAGAAGACACATGCCTTATGGAGGGAGTGACACGTAGGTGGTGATGAAGCAAGTTTCTTTTGGAAACTTTTCTGTTTTGTTCTCTTTCTTCACTTTGCTTTCTTCTCTACACGAAACCTCCCATCTCTTCTCTAACTTCTGGAATTTTTGCTGGTGTTTGAAGTATCAACCTTTGGAAGCTTTGTAAGTTGTTTCATTAAGAAATAAGTCTTGTGATTTTATGTATTATTACCTCATTGATGCTGAAAGTTGCACATTAAACTTAAATATGTGCTGGTTGTTTGGAAGTTTGATTTAGCTGGTTTTTTGAAGTTAAAGAGGTAAGGGATTTCTAAACTTGATATCATGTGTTCATATAAGTTTTATGATACCTAAGTTGTCCAAAAATATGTGTTATGATGTTGAACATTAGGTGCTGGAAAAATAATTCTGGTTTCACATATGCTGTTTTGGTTTTAATGTATGGAAGATAAGGATTGTGAACTGTTTATTAAATGACTTTGGAATTGGTTTTGGACAAAAAAAATTGATGTATAATTGAAGCATTATTAAGGTGCAATTGACGTGGAATTCATGAATATTGGTGAAGGGGGTGTTGAAGGTGTAAGATGTGAGTTAATTGTAGCAGTTTCACTAAATAGGTTTCACTATACAGACATTGGTATTTTGGCCATTACTTGATCTGTAGATCTCCAAATGACTTAGAACTTGAACCAATAGACTCCTACAACATTTTTATTCCTCTCCATAAAAATTTAAAACCATCTTAATTGATTATAAAAAGATTGATCGACTCAAAGTGAGGGTATGTGCTAGAATGTTATGGACTGGAGAATTTTCATGAACATGCTTCGATATTTTTAATTATAACTTAATCTGTAGATTTCTAAATGGATTGATTCTTAATTTAGATTAAACTAGAGACATATGTATACAAATTTCTTGAAGAATTCGAATTTTAATTCTGTCTCTAAGATTTTCAAAATTGGCGTGAAATTGAGTCTTGGCTTAGGCTATAGCACTAAGAGGGACATAAATCATATCTTATGGTTATTGAATAAACTGTATTGATGTAGGCCGAATTAGACTAAGGTATCTTCACCAAAGTTGTAGCATATTCTCTTAGCTTTAAATTGGTATAAGGTTTGTAATTTTTTGGATATTGGAATTGAGAGATATGGGTTGTACAACTTGAATGCATGATCATACTCTAGCTAAAATTTCAATTGTACATAGTCTGTGGTATTTTAAGCATAACTCATAGAATAATGAACCAAATTGATTGATCTTAGTATCAATAGAGACTTAAGACACAGTGGAACAATTGTCTAGAATAAAGTGTTATAGAAATATATCATTTTCTTGATCTTATTGATTGTGCAAAGTTGACCCAAATGAAGTGCTTCTAGAAAAAGCTAGAATAGTAATTAAATGTATGAATTTTGAAACCTTTGAAGTACAATTGATGTTTACATCAGTTTAGTAAGAAAATATACTTGAGAATTTGTAATGAACATTCATGTTATATGATACATTCATAGTAATGCTGATTCAATTATATGAAAAATATGGTAATATGAACTTATGTTTGATTGTATATAGAAGGGCAAGTAGAGCGATTACTTCCAGATATTGCCAGAATTTCAAGGCAATAAGTGAAAGGGAGCAATTGTGAGTAATCGTAGACGGTCACACCTTACTTTGTTCTACTTGTTGAACTTGATTTATGCTGATTGGGTTCTAAATTTCGAACAATGATTGTCCGAGGCATTTGATGCATTTTTATATCATTAGAAGTGCTACTTGCATGTAAATGTGATTGACTACATGCTTTGCATATGAAATGTCTGAAATAACTTTGTTTTGTTTTAAAACTGTTGAGTCCTAGTTGTGGGTAAATAGGCATGCCTAGAAGGGTCTGCAGCTGCTTCTATGACACTTCGGTATCTTCTGTTATCGGCACTTCGATGTCTTTTGTTAGTGACACTTCGGTGTTGAGACTTCGGTTTCTTCTGTGACACTTCGGTGTCAAAACTTCGGTCTCTTCTGTATAAGTCCCATTACCCGCTTCTGTAAATGGATTTAGCAATCATCTTAGTTCGTACTCTGATATCTGTTTCATTTTGACATAAACTAAATTATGTTCTGATTGTGAAGGGTTTATACCCTCTTGTGTTATGCAGTTCTGTTATTTATAAAATTCAGTTCTGAAATGTATTCTGTATGACTTACTGTTAAAGAAATCGTTGAATGCATGTTGATGTTGTTACACAATTCAGTATGACGAGTTGTCAGTTTATATATAGATTAGTTATTACTCACTAAGCTATATGCTTAGCATGGTAGATTTGCCCCGTGTAGGTTCAGAGAGAAGGACTTAAGGAATCAGACAAGTCAACCGCAATGGCCAATGAAGTTTGAGTGTTGCTTTGAAAATAATGTAAATTTTTAGTTTGACTTTTTGGGCTATATCTGATATGTATATGTGGATTTGTTTGTAAGTTTGTAACAATGATACTTTAGTTTGGTTTGGATTTTTCAGCGAGTTTATGTTAAGTACTATGTAATTTAATGCATGTTTGTTGGGAATGTTTACTGAAAGTTTTTGTATCTTTGATTTGTTTGTGCGGTTTTGTGTGGCATTCATATATCCTTCCAGGGGGTATGTGGGTGTTGCAGCCGCCCTCATGGTTCACGTTTCTGAAATCCTAAGTGACATCTGAACACGTTCTCCATAAGGGTGGCGATCACCCACCAGAACAAACATCCAAACAAAACCCTTCTCCTATTTCAGGTCATATTTATTAGGGACAACCTCAATCTTATTGCACCTATCTTGAGGCAATAAACATAAATGTTATTTCGGATATCAGATTAATACCATCTCAGAATGGTTTGAAAGAAGAAAACTTCGAGGTCTATAATTTCCATGAAGACGTCGAAGGCAGATTCTATCATCTGAAGGGTAAAAAATGTAGCAAATGATAACATTAAACGAATAGGGTACAGAAGAAGGAGTTTAGGTCACAAAGGCAGAAAGCAAACGAAGCGGAAAGGTAGACGAAGGGCAAAACAGATGATTCAGATAGTCAACTTAAGACGAAGCAAAAGTTAACCTAAGATGATACAGATGGTCAACTTAAGGTGAAGCAAAAGTCAACCTAAGACGATACAGATCTTAAGACGAAGCATCTTCACAGACGATACAACTCTTAAGATGAATGACATCATCACAGATGATACATCTTTGCAGACGATGCATCTCTTAAGACGAATGACATCATCACAGACAATATGACGTCATCACAGATGATATGACATCATTGCAGACGATACGTCTTTACAAATGATACATTTTTACAGTTGATGCATCTCTTAATACGAATGGCGTCATCACAGATGATATGACATCATTACAGACGATGCATCTCTTAAGACGAAGCATCTTTATAGACGATACAACTCCTAAGATGAATGACATCATCTTAGACAATATGACGTCATCACAAACGATACGTCTTTATAGACGATACCAATGTACACTCCTAAGCATCTCCCTTCTAAGGACCATAATTTACGACCCAGAAGTCCAAAAATTCTACACTATAAACTGTTGGAAAGCTAAAAGGGAGACCTACAACTTTCTAGAAGGCACATTTGCCTATATCGGCCTTGTTAGAGCAACTTTTCCCCCAAAGACAAAACACGAATCCTACCCCAATGAAAACTTGAAATTTTCATTTGAAGACTTGAAATGCCATAAACAACCATAATGTATATGTATTTCATTCACGTCAAAATACGAGTTTTTCAAAGCTTTAGTGGGCCTTTCAAGCCATAAATACATTAATATCTTAAATTTTCAAAATACAGAAGGTACATAATCCATGATTTGCTCAAAATGCAACTAAAACCTTTCTTTACAAAATTACTTCAAATACAAAATATGAAAAAATTGGAGTGATGCCTTGACCTTTGTCTACTCGATATCTTGCTCATCATCTAGATGTGAGGGAGGAAAAGTGGGGTGAGCTTAAGCCCGTGGGTAACAATCTATAATTGATAATAACCAAAACCATTTATAAGGATATCTCCAATGTAGATTTTCATGTTAATGCAAATTATGCATACATCACTTTTATTAATTACCATGAGCACGTGAACATATCAAAATGGTTCGGGTGGATCCAAAACAGAATGTACTACATAATTTCCATAAGGGTCTTGTGTAGCCATGAACTTAGGGGAGTCTATGAAGGAGCTCCATACCACTAGAGCACAGTCGGGAAAAGCCTTTACTTGGTCAACGTGGACATGACAGAATTTAAGGGACCACCACAAACCCACATAACATGTATTTTAAGACTTATAAAACATATTGCCCATAAAAAAGGCACATTTCAGGAACTTGGTTTCTTAAGCTTGATATCTTTCCAAAAATCATCTTCATATGTCAAACAAAATTTATATACAAAACATGTAGCACATTCTCAAAATATTCAAAGAGTAATAAATGCACGTTTTTGAAGTAGATGAAACCATTTATTTCCATTTTCTTGAAAGAAACATTGATGGCTTATTATTTAATTATAAAAAGTAACCCACCTTGAATCTCCTTGCTTGAAAGCTTGTTCAAGGATGTCTCTCCTCTTGCTCCTCTTGCCTCTCTTCAATATTAACAAAACCTAATTCAAAAGAACTCCAATTGGAAACCCAAAGAAACCCATGCATAAATTGATCCTAGAATACTTAAACCCATGCATTTTCTAAGCTTTATAAACCAAAACCCTTCCAAAAATCCCAAGCATTAAAATGTTCTTACCTTAAACCTCCACCAAATGAAGGATGTTTGGTTCAAAAGAAAGCTCTTATCTTTCTCTTCCTTTTTCCCTCCTTAAGTACTCTCAAAATCCCTCTTAAAGGCTTAGTAAAATTAAAACCTAGCTCTCTCTCTATCACCGACACTCTCTCTCCCTTCTTTCTTATTTTTCATTTTCTCTCTCTGCTTTTCTTCTTCACCAAAGTTTTTGTCTTCTAAAACACAAGCCTACAATTCCCTCTTCCCATTTTGCCCTTCCTTCAATTCTTTAAGACTTAATAACTTAATTGATGTTCCAATAATGCCCCTTATGAAATCTTATCATTATGATACTTTATTTCCCTTAACCTATAACATAATATCTTACTCATATTAGTATGCTAATTAACTCCAACATAATTTAATCTAGCAAAACCCCAAATTAATTTGATCATGCTTATTCATAAAAAATAAAAAAAATTCCAGGGGCCAACATACGGAGTTAGGAGGGTAGTATGAAGGTGAGTTTCTATCTTACACCCCTTATATGTTGATAAATATTTATATACCCTCTTGTATTTTAATAAATTTTCATATGATCACTTAAGTTTTGATAAATTTTCATATAACCTTTTGTTGTTTGTAATATTTACATATGCACTCTTTAATGTTTAAATCTTTTTCCAAATAATTTAAACACTCTAATTTTCTTACCCAAAATTTACTTTTTGATATAATATGTACTTGCATTCTAAGAAAATGTAATTAAAAAGAAAAGGGCTAATCTTATTTTAAATTAATAAACATATGATAACTCCATTTCTGGAAAACAATTTTCATCAAATATATTTCTTAATCACAAACTCAACATCATTTAAATTACTCAATTTTCAACTTAGGTCACTTGACGATGCTACGTTTCATTTATATTACTACAATTTATTTATATTGCCAAAACTTTGGTTATAGAGTATTGAAAGAGTTTATATACAAATTCCCTTATCAAACATTTGAAGGGGACAATTTGTATGGATACAAGTTTCCTCATCAATAATTTGAAGATGGGATGACTTGTTAATGAAGGAATACTATATAATTGACTTACACAAGCTCATAATTATAACATTTTTCAAGATATATATTAATGAAAATGAGTATTTTATGTTCAATAAGAATAACAATAATAATGAAAATAATAAAGTTTTGGATGCTGAAACTACATCAAATGAAGATGTTAGTTATGCCAGAGATATTGAATAAATCTTACAAAATCCAAGGAACAACCTAATTATAGTTGTTGATTATTTATACAACGCAATTTTTAATGACAATTTATACAAGAATGACTAGAATAAAAAAGAATTTTATTTGAATATCAAAATTTTGATGTTTAAAAATTATGATATGATGTTCAAATGTTTCTTCTTTTATTACATAGAGCAGTGAAAATAGAAAAAACACTATTAATGCAACACCAATTACTGAAAATGTTAAAATAATTGTTGCATAAATTAGTCAAGTAATATGATAAAATATGTTAATAATAGCAATGAATTAACATTTTAAATTTATTGATGAAAAAATGCATATGCACTAACCAGTAAATGTTGAACCACAATTTTGCAATTGTTTGAATATTGAGTAAGATGTGTTTCTATGTATCACATATCTTATTTATTTTGAAATCTTAATATTGCAAATCAATGAAAAAAACTAAAATTATTATATAACATCAAATGATAAATTGACTATAACACTTAAAGAAGTGATAGTTGCATTTACTAATATTAAGCCTGAAATAGGTTGCGATTAGCAATTTGGCTACCAACTACACTTATCAATGTTATATAATTTCATCTAACATTTGTAACTAATTGTTAATTAAGAAATTATTTTTGTATTGAATGAGGGAGAGATATTTTTTCCATCGACAACTTCTAAAGGGGTGCTTTATGTAAAAGTTATGGTTAAGGAGTTAGGACCATAATATGAAGGTGAGTTTTTGTCTTACACCCCTTATATGTTGTTAATATTTATATGCCCTCATATATTTTAATAAATTTTCATATGGTCACTTATGTTTTGATAAATTTTCATAAACCCCTTTTGTGGTTTGTAGTACTTACATATGCACCCTTTAATGTTTAAACTTTTTCCAAACACCCGAAACACTATAATTTTTATACCCTAAGTTTACTTTCTGATTTAATATGTACATACATTCATAGAAAATGTAATTGAAAAGAAAAGGCCTCATCTTATTTTAACTTAATAAACATATGATAACTCCATTTCTTGAAAACAATTTTCATCAAATCAATTCCTTAATCACAAACTCAACATTATTTAAAGTACTCATTTTCTTGACTTGAAGTTAGTTTTCAAAGGTTTCATAATTTATATTATACGATTTCTATTTTCAAAAAGTTCTCTTTGAAACACTTAAACACACTTCCTTTTAAAACTTTTAGACTTCTTCACCCATTTGAAGAAAAGCATCTAATAACACTTACAATCTGACACATTGAAGACTCATTGGAAATTTATCTTCAATACCATTCAAAATTTAATGGAAGTTCTCCTTTTCTAAACTTTAAATAAGCCTAGGTCTTAATAAATTTTTTTCATGATATGTATGGGGTACTAGGATATTATGGGTGAAATTGTGAAAGGAAAAGGGAAGTGGTTGGTAGGTCTCAGGTTGGAGAAAAATAAGTGAAAATAGGTTTATTAGGTAAATAGGTATCAAAATGAGTCAAGCTTATACTAGGTAAATGGGATTACTGCAAGATGGACCCTTTATAGCATATAATATTGTCTAAAAATTGTCACATAACTCAAAATAAATAAAATAACGTAACTTCATAATTAATTTTGGACTTTTCACAAAATATAAGGGCCTTCCATGATATTTTGATATAAATTGAGTTTTGGTGAAATTGATAAAACTATAAGACAATGGCAACATCTTTTACGCTTTTAAAATAGTCAAGAATTTTCTAAATTAGTTTATGCAATTATAAATAATTTTTAAATGAAGTGATAGTTTGAAACAAATTAAAGCAAATGATATGAAATTCAAATTCTTGTAAAATAAAGTTGGGGATTTTTGCTTAGGGGGTCAAAACTTTTTTCAAAACATTTTGAGTTTTAAAACTTTTTTTTACTTATATTTAGTAAGAGAACAAAATTTCCTATAAGTTCACTATAAGTTAATATATAACTTATATTATTAATATATCAATATTTTTCAAGTACATAACTGATTAATACATATCATTATTATAAGCAAACCTTCAATATTTGGAATCATACATAATGATAAGAATAAGACATTTTTCAATTAATTCATCATAACTTATGAATCAAATCCTTCAAACTAAAATAGAACTTATTAAAGAAAACAAAGTTTTAGTACATATGATATTTTTAGAACCTATATTATCATATGTATTATTAATATATCGATTTAAACATTCTAACATGACTTGGATTTGAATGTCGGTAGTTATTGGAAAACTGGATCGGAATTTAATCCTACCCACAGCGGAATTTTTACGAAACCTTTTGGTACTTTTGATTTCTCAAAAACCAAGATCTCTTTAATTCTATAAAATGATTAACAAAAATTATAGTAAAGCAAAAACTTAATTCGTACCTTATTTCAAAACTTGATTTTTATCTTGTCGTATCCCTCTAATCATTTTCAAAATTGATCTGTCTCAACCACCGTAGTCGCACAAATGTCCGACCTCTAATAGTATCCACAAAATGAGTTAAGAGAACTCTTTAACTCTTACAGAGAGGCTTAAGCAAGAAGTGCCAGCTCTATAGAGCTTAAGCCTATTTATAATAAGTTTAGGACGTTTTAGTAATTTAACTGAAATTAAATTCTAATTTTAATTAAGATTTAATTAAAATTACAAATAATTAAGATTTAATTAAAATTACAAATAATTATAATTAAAAATTAGGATTTAATTAAAATTACAAATAATTATAATTAAATGTCAATTATGCCCATATAAGATTCAATATCTCATATTGATCCTTATTTATTAAATATCTCATATTTAATCATAAAGTT
>JAOQMP010000007.1:14396367-14413408 GCA_027563575.1 Erythroxylum pedicellare
CATTCCATCAATTTCATCACAAAATCATTCTCATATCAAAATTCATCTAAGTATAATTTATACTTAGGTTTATACCTTACTAAAACCATTAAAATCACAATTTATTTCTCATTGGCTCACTTTCAGATTTTTCTTAGATATACTTTCGGGTCTACTGTTCACGTTCAATCAGAAGGTGAAACTGATGTAATTTGATCATACTCTCTTCCAGAAAAGTGTTCCTCTATGTCTTATGTTTCTATTGACACCAAAATCACTCAATTTGGTTCAGTAATTTAGAAGATATGCCTCAAACATTTTCAGACTGCTCTTATCCAAAATAGTATACTATACACAACTTCCATCCAGAATTTGAACATCATAGAGATTGAATCACAATTTGATTTCTTTATAGGATTTGTAGCCTTGTTTCTTTATCTTACTTCGAATCAAAAATCATCTCATTTGAAATCTTATAGATCCAAATATAATCAAAATACTGAAGCATGTTCAGAAAAATAATCTTATTTATGCTCTTCCAACTGATACTCTTACTTTGATTCAATCAATCTTATTTCAGATCAATACCAAAAGCTATAAATTTTCATGTAGAGATAGAGAAATATGTTAGGAATCCATATTTACCAAGTTGATACAATGAGATTCTCAACATGTTTTCTAACACAAGAAGAATGAAGGTTGGCAAAAGCAATTTGTGAGAATTTCATATTGTTTCATACTGGTATTGAGTTGTTCTCTAGAATAATGTATACAACTTCACATTTTTATTGGTCTATCATTATTCATATTATGGAAGCTATTTTTGTGTTAGACTTAAGGTACAAAATGGAAGGAAATTAATTTTGTTTATTGACAATTATATGATGATCGAACTGAAGAATATAATGATATAATTAAACACTTATGATATTATTTGATTAATGATTATCAGCTAAAAATGGACAAAGAGTTGGATCATAATAGTTTAATATCAAGTTCATCGTTTGTAGATACATCATCATCATCCAACACATTTGGAATTTTGACTCTTCTTCTTAAGGAATTCATAAAGGAAAAGAGGGTTAGAATTTCCTATAATCTAATGAAGTTGGATAAATATTTGAAAGCAGATATTGTGACCATGATTGAGGAAAATTTTGATATATTATCATGGTGGGCACTATATGGAGTTTAATATTTGATTATGTAAGTAACTGCAAGTGACTTATTAGCAATTCTAGTATTTATAATTGCTTTGAGTATGCTTTTAATACTAATAATCACATAGTGAGTTTTCACCATAATCGACTTCATCCTAAAATTATGGAAGCCCTAATATATGCCTTAAGTTGGTTAAGTGCTAAAAATATTAAAGGTGAACTCTATGTTTTATAATATGTTTGTTATTTGTTTCTTATAAGTTTAATGACCATCCATCATTTTACATTATGTTTAATTTTTTATAATGTGACAAGTATAAAGAATATGAATACAATAGAGAACATTCATTCAACAAATAGTTTTTTCAAAGAAATATTTGATAATGAAGGTATATCATGCATTCATTTAATAAAATTGTTATATGATTGAGCATGATTTACATAATATTTTTTATATGTAGATGAAGTAGTGTAAAGTATTGGAAATCTTGATTATAATGATTAGCTAGCCCATTTTCTTCTATAGTTGGTTTGTTTTCTTTAAGCTTTGCTATTAGATTTACTTTTTCTTTACATGCGACTTATTTGGATTACCACTAAATCTTGCAAAAAAAAGACTTACATAGTTAAACTTTCATATACTTATGTGGTATTTTATAGATTAACAAAGAAAACTCCATGTCATTTCCCAATAACATGATGTGTTTAAATAAACTCAAGTTATGCCATAGCTTCTTTAAATAGTTACTTGTTTGATAGCCTATGGTTGCTTTACCATATCTGCTTTAAATAGTTACTTGTTTGATAGCCTATGGATGCTTTTATCATTACTTCTTGTCTAACATCTATTTTAGATCGTTTGAATTACTTTATGAAAAATACTTGTTTGTATTGTATCTATAATGCTTTTGATGTGGACATGATTTATTATTCCATTCTTAATTGTTTCGAAGAAATTCCATTGGTCAAAGGAAGAAACTTTTACATGTTTAGGTTATTTTGGACAAAATTGAGCATGTTTTACAATTTTTAGGCCTAGCATAACCCAATCAAGCTTCGAGCCTAGCCAAGCCTGAGGTCAGGCTACAAACTTTGAGCCTATCATGCTTTAAACATACTAAAGCCTAATCGCGCTTAAAACTAGGCCTGATCAGACCTTGAGCTAGGCTTAGGTGATAAGCAACCCAAGTTTGGCCTAGCCAACTTAGCTTATTACCACTAACCTCCAAACATACTTTAAAAAATCTCTCCATGTATAGGAGTCATACACAATAGTTAACTTGTATTAGTTTTTAATAATTTAACAAATTTACTTTTCCTTTTTCTTTAGTGTAATTTATTTGAGGTTTGAATATAATAAGTACATAGATCATATAACATCAAATTTTTATCTTTAAAAATGTAAGGAGAAGATGTGACGTGAAATCTTAAATCTAAAAAATTATAAAGTAATTACCAATGATCAATATATATATACACTATTTTGTACTAGTAGTGTTTAATATTATAAACTTACTAATATTATAAATGAATCATCCATATTAATAGCTAGTTTGTCCAATTAGGTAGTTCTTAAGATGAAAAAAATTGACCATAATAACAATAAATATACTAATTATTATAATATAATTAAAGGGTAAGGGACTATTGTATAATTAGATGAGATTGAATTATTAATATATAATTAATTAAATTCATGTTTTATTATTGATAATTTTTTATATAAAATATTTTTTTGGTAATTCAGTAAGTTAATTGAAAATAATGAAAGTTTATGTACAAGTTATAGGGACACCCCGAATTAGTTCTCTACCACTACCAAAAAATGGCCCGATAGCTAAATACATAAGAGCCAAACTTGCCATTATATACAATCTACATAAGACTACAAGTGATGATCGAATATGGGATTCACCCTAATCAACAACTTAATTATTCACAGAATACGATAAACTGAGTAGATAAAGGATTCATCATGTATTTGATAAGCCAAAACTCAGTCCATCATAGAGCCTAGCCATGTCTAACAAGCAACACAACTAGGCACCGATTGCAAATTGAAAATGAACCTTTGTGAAAACCCGAGGATGGTAAGAGACACCCCTTATGGCTTATTACTTGCACCCATAGTGTTCCTGCTTTGCATCATGTGTGACACCGTGCTTATCACTGCTTGTGGGAGGTATCAGACTCTCCTGTCTGGTATCAACAAGTGATATTTTTTTATATAAAATATTTGAATAATATAAGAAGACCAAAATTTTAAAATATTTATCATATAAATGGAATTAATATATATATGAAAATAAGAAAGTAAAGAATACAAAAACTTACCTGATTTAGTCAATTTATATAACCTAAAACTGCGGGTAATTAAAAATATATTTTAACTTATCTTAAAAAATATATCACGAATCTAACGTCAATTCACCTTCAACATTAACACTAATTTACTTCTAGACTATTTACATATGAAACCAATGACGAGTTCGATGTTGATTCACTTTTAATTTTGGGATCAATTAGGTTCTACTTCTTAATCTTGTCTATATAGAATGAGACTAATGCCAGTTCCATGTCCCTATATATACTTATTAGCCTTTGTAATTTCACTATTCACTAAATTCAAAGCGTATCTCATCATTTTCCACCTTGAATTATCTAACGTCTAATCAAGATCTACTCCCTATCATATAAGCCCTCTAAGGGCATTAAGTTATGTAAAAAATCACTAAGTTTGACCTATGCGTGAACTTCTCTACAAGTAACGACTTTGTTAAAATATATACTATATTCTCAATTATGTCTATTTTCTATATTGAAAACACTCTATCCTTAATGAAATCTTAAATACAATTAAACCTAATATCAATATGCTTTGATCTCTCATAATAGACAAGATTTTTAGCAAATCTCACTATACTCTGACTATCACAGTAAATGACAATGTCCAGTATGTCCACACCTAAACTACCAATAAGACAACATAACCACATACCTTGTTTAACCCCTTTTATTAATGAAATGAGTTTTTATTTATTACATACAACATAATTGTCAACTAAAGTATTATTTTTCAATTGACTGTATATCTAAACATGATAAACATATAATATCTCAATAATATTCTACGTAAAAGATTTCCACCATAATTGTAATATTTATATCCAAAAATACTCTAGTCTAATCATGTGAAAAATAAACCAAGCAAATATCAATCGTACCTCTCAGGTGTTGTGTCATCCACTTATCAACTTTCTGTGGAGCTTTATCAGTATTATATATGCTAGATTTGGTCCTTTATATACCATGACATACATTGTACTCCTAAGTATAGTTGAGTAAGGAACCTGCTTCATATAATCCTTCTTGGCATTTGAATTAGGTAATGCATTGGCATTAATTTTAAAGTATGTTGCCAATGGAATGCAAGTTGACTTTGCCTAATCTATTTGAAAATTTTGTAGGAAATTTTCAACATACTTTTATTGTCATAAGTTCAACAAACTTGCTCTCTTTTCCCTCCAAATCTTCATCCTTGTGATTTTTTTTAGCTACGCCCAAATCCTTTATCTCAAAACCATTACTCAATAAGCTCTTCAGATTGTTAATTTCAACCTTATTTTTAACTACAATTGTCATGTCATTAAAGTATAGTAAAAAATAGATCCACGAACCATCTGGAATCTTCATAAAGTGAACACAATTGTCAAATTGATTACGAACAAACTCATATGACAATATGAATCCATTAAACCTTTTTTATACCATGTACAAGGATTTCTCTAACAAACACATATGGTCCTTCTTCTTAAAATCAAGAAGACCCGTTAGATGTGACATAAAGATATGTTCTTGTGGATTTCCATATAAGAGCACAATTTTTAACATCAAAATTTTCTAACTCTAAATAAATGCTTTTATTATAACTAAAAAATCTTATATAGTCTTATGCTTAACATTTGGTGAGAATACCTCCCAATAGTCAATTCTCTCCTTTTATGAGAAACCATGTGTCACTAGTCGTGCTTTGAACCTAGAAGGTTCAACTCTTGGAATAATTTCTTTCTTCTTAAAGACTCATTTGCATCCCATTGGATTTACACCTTTTTGTTAAAGGTACAAGTTTTCATATCTCATTCTTGTTCAAGACTCATTTCCTTATTCATGGCAACCAACCTATCTTATGCATCTTTATTGTCAACTGCCTCTCCATAAGTATTTTTGTTTATCACCATCTATACTTTCAACTACTATCAAGACATATGCTACAGGATTAGTTTTTCCAACATCAACACAAGCTAAATCCTTAGTAGGTTTCCTGATTCTTGTCGTTGTCCTCCTTATTGTTATACTCTGTAGTTGTGCCTTATATACATCTATGGATTGATTTTGCACTTTTCTATTTAAAGTTTCAATTTTAAACTTAACTTCCTAGTTAAGACCCTAATCCTTTTTACCAATAAGATTACTAAGCTACTCTCTCTAGCCAGACATAATAAATTCATCAAAGGTAACATCTTTACTAATCACAAATCTTAGCATTCTATCTTTTCTAGTACATCATAGTTTATACCCTTTAACTCCATCAACATACCTTAGAAATATGCACTTCATTATCCTAAGCTCCAATTTACTATCATTAATATGAGCATATAAAGGGTAACTAAATATTCTCAAGCCAAATTAATCAGAGGGGGTGCCATATCATACCTCTTGAGGAGTCTTAATATCTATTGCACTTAATGGAGATATATTGGCCAAATAACCAGTGTTAACCATTTCAACCTAAAATTGCTTCGACAGTCTAACATTTAACCGTATGTATTGAGCATACTATGTGACTATTTAGTTTATCCATTATACAACTCCGTTCTACTATGATGTTTAACATATAGCCTGGTGCCTCGATATACCTCCCATTTTTCTAAAATTCATAAAATGACTTATTATATAGTTCTACCATACTATTTATCATAAATGGCTTGATTATTTTTTTAATACAATTTTCATCATTTTCTTCCACTCTTTAAATTTCTCAAACACTTTATCTTCATTAAGCATCTAAACTTCTGACAATCTTATCATACAATTAGATCTTTACTAAACCACTTCCTTTAACAACACGCCATTATCACGCAATCTAATGGTATCATTCCATTTTAAAATAATAGGACCAGTCCTTATTAAAGTTTATATGATAAGATGCTTTAATGTTTATTATCCACCAATTTGTAGAATTAGAATTGTTATCTGGCAAAACACCATGTCCTCTTTCACCATCTTCATCAAAATTCACCTGCGATATAGCCACACTTATTGTGGGCAATCCCACCAAAGGTGCCTTTCCTCTTTACAATTAAAGCATTGGACAATTTTAGCCTTTGATTTAGAGCATGACTTGCTCATGTTTTCAGTATCCTTTTCCTTGTTCTTATATTTGCTAACAAGTAGGCCAATTTCGATCCATTTTATATATGCCAAAATTAGGGATTTAATATTCCTTAAGTTCTATATTACGTATAATCTGGAATATAATAATTATATTTTGAAATAAAATCTTATTCAACCACAATGCCAACTTCACTTTTTTCATACCTTAAAAATGGTCTTAGACACGTTCCAACACATCTTATAATTATCATAAATGTACATATTGGCATGTAGTTCGCATACAAAAATGTCTTATAGTTTTAGATGGTAAATTGACCCATGAGATCTTAATAATTATTTATGGATATTTTCATATTTGATTTTGATTTCCAAAAGTTATTTAAGTTAAATTTATTATTTAATGTTAAATCATTAATTCATGAAATATTTAACAATCTATTGTGTATTTTGAATGATTATTTTATAATTTTAAACTATCAATTTATTAATTATGTCAATTTTATTATTTTATTTTTAATTTTAATAATTATTTATCCTTAAATCGACTGGTTTATCTAAGAACCAGTTGAAGCCGATTTGTTGAAGCAAAAAAAAAAGCTCTTAGTCTTCACTTTTCACTTCGTTTTTTAGAAATCTCAACCGTCTGCTTCTCCTTGCTTCGTTCTTAATTGTCTGCTTCTCTTGTCTTTGTTTTCTCCTCGCTTCACTTTTTTCTTCAACCCTCTTTTGTCTTAGGTTAAAAACACTAGCGGTTTGTTTGTTTTGTCTCAAAAAACTTTCGTCAATGGCTACACACATTTTTATGCTTCTCCAAAATCCACTAAAATCGAATCCTTTCATCAATCTAAATCTGTAAATAATAGTACCCCATGAAAAAAACCTAGAAAATGCCAACTCGCAAGAAATATCATCCAAGGTATGAGTGTGGCTCAACTCGAGCATTTAAGGCTACAAAAATGAAGAAAGACATTGAACGAAGTCAAGCAAATGACTCGTGAGTCACCTTCTACTTCTTGACTAGTATGAATTTACTTATTCTTATAATTTTTATTTCTTATTTATTATATATTAATTTAATAATAATTTAATAATAGTTAAATTTTAAATTTTTTAATAAATGTAATATTCGATCTGATTTTTAAAATATTAGATTATATCGCTGAAATTGGATGATGGATCGAGACTTGTGATATATATAACCTAAGATTAAAAAAAAAAAACAAATAAGTCAAAATTGAGATGAATCGTAATTCTTGTCAATCGAGGGGGCACACAGTATTTATTTTAACCCAAGTAACTCTCTGGCTATTGGATCTTTTGAAATTTGAAATAACGTCAACGAATCCTTGCTGAAAACGAAAATAGAGAGAGTCAAAGAAAAAAAAGGCAAGAAAGCTTCTTCTTCTTCTTCTTCTTCACTTTGGTTGGTTTCAAGTCATTTATGGCCATTGCATTTTCTTACAACGTTCTTGTTTCGCCTTTCTACGCGCATATTTACTGTCCTTTTTTCTTCCTCTCAGATTCCTTTTCCAGCATTTTATCTGTCGATCCTCGGAACTTTTTTCTTTCTTTCCGATTTGTGAGTTTTGTGAATTCTTTGAATCTGGGTTGCTTTCAGTGTTACTTAGACAAACTTGTTCTAGTGTTCCTGTTGTTATTGAACTCCTTATTTCCCTTTTCGTCTCTTGCATTATCTCGCGTGCATTTGCTCTGATTAGCTGATGAAGCCACACGTTCAGAAACTTCTTTGCTGTTGCTTTTGTGGGATTAGTTCCTTTCCGTTTTCGAATCCAAGTCTTTTTTACTGAAATTTCACGCTCTGTTTTTGTTTTATTGGTGGGAAAACTAAAACATCAAAAAATTCCTAGTGTGTCAGATGAATTGAAGTTTGAGACACTTCTGTGGTTGATATATATACTTGGGTTCCGTTTTTCACTCCATGATTGTGTTTTTACTATGCTTGAGACGTTTGCTTTCTTTCACGAAAATTTTACCAAGTATTTCTGGACAAAAACAATACCTTTGGTTTGGTTAAATCAAATATAAAAGAAGAAAGAAATGGTTTTGGTAAACATTGGTTTCACCAGTTCTGTGTTCTTATTATCCCTTCTTTGGTGAATGATACTTTTAACATTAATAGTGTATCTATTTTCCTTTATCGCTCATTTGTACTATTTTCTGCAATAATAGAGTTTGTTCTTGTTTGGTATTGTTGTATTTGTGTCTTGTGGCAATTCTGTCTTATTATCTGATAAAACTCATCTTCTGTTTCGATGTACTGAAATTTCAGATTTTTACTTATAGACATGCATTTCATGCGACTTAATCTTCCATATTCATATTTTCTTAACTTTCTGCAGGAATTGAGTTGATAAAATCTCAGTTGGATTTTGCTTTTTTACATATAGTGAGAATGTTGGGTATAAAGAAATCTCCCATAAAGGCTCTTAAGCAAAACAAAGTTGATCTTGGATATCCTTTTCCTGCTCCCTCTAACCCTTTTGATTCTGATGATGAGCTGGATTGTGAAGAAACTCTAAAACCATCGAAGAAAACTTCTTCAGAACACATTTTAAAAACAAATTTCAGCACAAATCCTTTCGATAATGATGATGAAAAAATTGTGTCCTCTACACCTTCATACTCCTTCAAGTCAACTGCAAGAAACAAGTATACGAATGATTTCTGCGATGATGGAGGATTAGAAAACCAACCGGTGCAAGAATTAGAGAATTATGCTGTCTACAAAGCTGAGGAGACCACGAAGGCTGTTAATGGGTGCCTAAAAATTGCAGAGGAAATAAGAGAAGATGCCACGAAAACTTTGATTACACTGCATCAACAGGGGGAGCAAATTATCAAGACGCATAACATTGCTGTTGAAATGGATCATGATCTTAGTCGGGTATGATCTGTTTTCATAAGTTTATATGTTTAGCTTTTAAGAAGTAAGTTTATAACTTAGAGAGTATACACGGAATTTGAATAATGCATTCTACTCTTATTTTCCATCCAATTGATTGCACTTGAACAATTTCAATACTGCTCTTCTAAATGACTCTTTTAAATTATGTTGTTGAAATATGCTGAATTTTAATTCACTGTCACAAGTTTCCTGTGATGTGCTACTGCTTGCAATTTTTTTTTGGTGCGAATCTTCAAGCATATAGAGTTGTTAACTTTGTAAATTTTCTTAATATTTATACAGAAAGTTTTTGACTTTTGAGTGCTGTCAATATCTTATGCCCTATGTTTTCCCCTTTCCACTATATATTCAATTTTATTTTAAGGACTAAATTGAGTACTTACTGGTATGCAAAATATGCAGTTGTACAAACACAATGCGAGAAGTTAATAAAATTTGGTCATACATTTGTAAGGTTCTTCCTTTTTAATCTTTCATGCCGTACAGATCTCTTTAAGTTTCTACTTGATAGTTGATTCTGCTGAAGTGCAGTGAACTTGAGAAAAGAAAAGCATAAAGACAAATACTTAATTCCTTACTTCCTAATAGTTGTACAAATTAGGGGAGAGGTGTAGGTAATTAGGATTGATTTACAGCATGCTCAGTATTTTTTCATAGACATGTTTTCTTTTTGTAGCTTTGAGTTTTTAGGCACTTGATTCCGATTCTTGCCCCCATCTTAAGAGGGGGTGAAAGAGAGTTTCAAGGGAAACAGTTTTCCCTTTTGCCTTCGCTGATTGGTTGATATCTTGGAATCTTTTAAATGCTTTTGAGCATATTGCAGTCTTTCCATGACTATTTCCTTTTGTCTAAAGGAAATAGCCATCCAACGGTATCTTATTTATCATTCCTTTTCAGTAATGCTGCTTTCCCATTGGTTTCCATATCAACTAATGGATCTTATGGAAAATTTTCATGGATTCTTTATAATGATTTCAGGGTGAGAAACTTTTGGGCAGTCTTGGGGGCATATTTTCCAAGAAATGGACACCAAAGAAGACTCTTCCAATAACTGGCCCTGCCATCGCAAGAGGTTGTATATTTTGTCTACATGTTTGCCTCAATCAAGATGTTCAACCATTTTTTGAACCATACTGTGTAGTAAAATCATAATGTTGCAAAAACTTGACATAGTTTCTCTCCGGAATGCATGTCAATTTATGTCTTCAATATCTTTTATGCTTGTTCCTCCTATTTTATTAGTAAAAGTTTTATTTAGGGAAATAATAAAAGCTGCTTTGTTCCAAGAAATATGAAGTTCACAATTGAAATTTCTAGAACTTTAATTGCTATTTCTTAACATTTGTTTTATTTTTGCTCTGGTAGATTATAATACACCAAAAACAATGGTTGGCCATCTGGAGCAGAGAGAGAAGTTGGGCCTGAATCCAACATCCAAAGGAAGGTTTGACTCTCGAGCAATTCTACCTGAACCAACCAATGCAATACAGAAAGTTGAGGTTTGTGCCTGTTTTCGACCCTGAGGAAATGTTGATTCTTCGTTTGTTAGCAAACTTGAATTACCAGGAATTAAGTATTCATTTGTTTATTTCATCTCTCTTTCAATCAATGCCTATAGGACCCAAAACTTGAAATAAAACTATTGCTACTTTGAGGATTTGGTTGCTGATATCTTTCTATATTGCATGATAATGGAAATAGGTAGAAAAGGCAAAGCAAGATGATGCACTTTTAGATCTGAGTAATCTGTTGGGAGAGCTTAAAGATATGGCTGTTGACATGGGGATTGAAATTGACAGGTTAGTCTTCTTTTGAGCGCACCATAAATATCTAATATCATCATCATCATCATTATCATCACACTCAGTTTGAAGTTCTGCAATAAAGCGGGTACGTAGCCTTATTTCTACATAGTAGAGAGGCTATTTTCGGTAGACCCACATGCAAATGTAACAATAAAATAATGATACAGGTTAAAGAGTAAATAAGTAAAATTAGTATGCTAAATTATTTTGTAAATAGAATTACAATAAATACATAAATAAATGAAAATTAAAATATAACTAAAGGCTATACTTGATGGTATCCAAATCTGTTAGTACTTAGTAAGCTGCAAAATTTGGCCTTTCTTGTCTCTAGTTAAGCTAGGAGTATTTGCTCAGAGACTCTGAAGATATGACAATCCTACGATTTTAGACGATTTCGCGGGATCTTTTCCTATACACATGTCCTAAAAAGCCAAGTTATTGGCCCGAAAGCCTTGTCTAAAACTTACAACTAGAAAAGGTAGAAAGGACATTGGGTTGTACTTCCTACGCGGTAATTACGTAGCGCGAGCGTTAGAGTAAACATCTTCTACTAACTTACTCAACTGTATTGGTGAACTTTAAAGGGTATCTTTTATGCTTATCCGATTACGCTAGATTTTTCTATATGTAGCCACTGCGTCAGTAAGGGCTAATTCTGACATATCTTTTTTTATCACTTCCTTTCAGTTCTTGTAAGGCTTCTCTTTTTTCCTCTTGTAATTACTATAGGTTATTTTCTCATAGTTTCATATTGGAACATTAGAGAGCCTCCTACACACATGCTCACCTAAGTCTGGTCTCTCTCAACTTGTTGGTAATACTAGCCACCTGTAGTTTGTCTCTCACTACATGATTCCGAATCTTATCTTTTTTGGTAATGTCACATATCTACTAAAATATATGTATTTTTACTACCAACAACTGTCTTATATGTCTACGTTTGGTAGGCTAATACTCTGACTCATATAACATGGTTAGCTGAATCACCATTTTGTAAAACTCTCCTTTGAGTTTTAAAGGAATATTTTTATCACATAAAACTCCTGATGCGCTTCGTCATTTGATCAACTCAGACCTAATACGATGTACTATATCAGCATCGATATTACCATCTCTCTAAATGATGGACTCAAGATATTTAAAACTTAATTTTTATGATATGACGTCAGTATTAATTGCTACTACTGCCTTATTTACCATCTACCTTCTCGAAAAATTGCATTCTAAATATTCCGTCTTAATCTTGCTCATTCTAAAATTTTTTGATTCTAACTTTTCTCTCTAACATTCTAACTTGAAATTGACCCCCTCCTTTGTCTCATCCATCAGGACAATATCGTTAGCAAATAACATACACTAAGGTACTTTTCCTTGAATATGTTTGATAAATTCATCTAACACCTATGTCTAACACCTATGTCTATACCTTAATCTATTGTACTTGTTAAAAGATATTTAAAGCTCTCTTTTTCACCTTTACCTTCCCCTAGACCTTGTTTGACCATCACCAAGATTCCATTCGCCCGCCGCCCTGCCATTTGGATACCCCTAGGAGTTTTGTGGCTGTTTCTCTTACTACGGGGTTACTCCCTCCCACATTCACTTAGCATCCCAACTCACAGATCATATTGTATTATATCGAACTTGAGTCCTAATTTGTTTCACCATGTCTCTTTTTAGCCTCCACCATCTAATTTTACGACACTATTGTTGTGACTTCCATCTCTTAATTCCTATATTCAAAACTGACAATTTATGTTGGGTTGATAGGCATACGGCCGAAAGCACTTTACAATCTTTGCATTATAATTTGGCTTTTTTCTAGACAAGGAAATAATCAATTTGCGTCTTAGTCGTACTACTCTAAAATGTCACCATGTGCGCTTCATTTTTGTTAAATAAGGAATTTGCTATTACTAACCCATACACTATGGCCATGTCCAATATAGCATTCTCACTATTATTTCTAGTGTTATATCTGAAGCCCTCATGAGTTTCTGTATATCCGTACGAAATAGCCCTTATTATATACTCATTAAAATCACCTCCTATGATGATCTACTCAGTATAAGAGATTTGTAGAAGCACCTTATCTAGCGTCGCCCAAAACAGACGTTTTTGTTGTATGTCTAAACTAGCTTAAGGTGCATAAGCACATATTACATTGAGAATCACATTGTTAAAAGCAATTTTTACCACCATAATCATATCATTGACTCTTGTGATCCCCATCACTCGGTTTATAAGTTCCTTGACCATTAAGATGCCTACTCTATTATACTTTCGCGTACTTCTTGAATACCATAGTTTGAAATCTCCTATCTGCTTTGCTTTATTTCTTGACCACTTAGTCTCCTGAATGCAGGTTATTTGTATTCTATACTTATCTAAAATCTCTACTAATTTTAAGGACTTCTTCATGAAGGTCCTAATATTTCAAGAGCCTATTTTTATAAAGTCATCTTCTTTTTTATTCCTGCATGTTGCACGCACGAATCGCTTGCACTAATTCCATCCACTCTATTTAAAGACATCCCTCCTACCTCATGTCTTTCACGCTTCCCGTAGATACTATCCTAAGCAGTCCTTAAAAAGATAATAATAATAACAACAACAATAAAAATAAAACATAAAAAATAATAATACAAAAATCAATAAATAATTAAATAGAAATAAAATAAAACTAAGATAAATAATAAATAATTTACCAACCGAAGTGAGTCTCAGTAGCACAAAGAATACTAGCATGAAAACAAAAGGCATGACTGATTAGATCATGAAAATCTGTTGAAACTCGCACAATACAATATGTGGTTTAAGTAGAAACACACAACGTTCTCGTCAAAGTTGAAGAGCTCATTGGGACATTTTTGAAGTGGCAGGAGAAATGGTCTTTGTGCCTGGTAAGGAGAGACTCTATAAAGAGCGGGATAGTAATAGGAAGCAATAGGAAAAGACTAATGGGAGAGGATTATAACGTACCACAAGCTCCCACTTGTCTTATACATGCAGGTAAAAGGACTGCCCTATAACTGCGGCGAAGTGTTGGTGATATTCCCAATTAAGGGAAATCCTAGATTTAACAAGTTTCCAATGAAAGAAAGACTTTTTCTGCTGATGGTTATTAAATATCTTGATAATAATAACAAAAAAAGTATTTTCAAAATAAACATGCTCTCTCTCCCTCCCTCTCTCCTCTCCATCTACATCTACATCTTGCTATTTTCTACAGAAAGAACTCAAAACCAAACTTACATTACGTTTGCTAACCATCTAGCATTCAATAAGTAATACTTCTTATGTTGCTAATCGTCTAATTGCAACTAACAACTTCCATCTAATGAATACATCTAAATTACAAATAGAGATGAAACTATGTTAGAAATGGATGTCTTTTATTTAACAGAGCCAATACATACAAGAAAAAAGAAGCAAAATCTCCTAACTCCATTTTGCATATAAATTATTAGACAAGCACAACAGAAGTCAATGGTAGAAGAACATTGATGCAGAGAAAAAAGTGACACCTTGTTCCTAGAAACTATAATTTCTCATGAAACTAAAGAAATTAGTGAGCTTTAGTCAGGAACTCACAAAAGATAGAGACTAGTTGTAAAGAATGTTGTTGTTTGATTACCAGAAATTAGGGGGAAAAAAAGGCAAACCTAATAGAAACAAACTCAGAACCTCCATCAACAATTAATATATAATAGAAAGAAACTTGCTATGTTGAGTAGAAATAATGGATACTTCTAACAACATAAATAAGCACGTCATATCCAATGAATATTGACCTTCCCAATCTTTCAAAAACACAAAACTTAGATATAAAAATCTCAAGACTAAACCCAAAAAGCACAAGAGGAGAGAGAAAAGGAAACTTGCTTCCTCCATGAAAAAAGAAAATGCTTATTTGCTAACATACTTTTGATTGTTCAAGAAAAAACTGGTAAATCGAGATGGGATATTGTTACCTGCATCCATTTTTAGACATACAGTGGTTAAATGAATACAATAGTAAAAGCACAATACCTGAGGTGAAATCTCTTTAGCTGCGATCTGCTTGTCAATAGCAGGACACTCAAGCTTAACATTTCCATTCTCATCTCTCACAACCTTGTAAGAGACCTGCTTCGACACAAGCATACAAGATTCAAAAGAAGATTAGAGAAGGAACATTGTTTGCAGTCGCTGCAACTACTACTAGCGGAGGAGGGAGGGAGGTCGTCATCGGAGAAATACTTAGCCTCGTAACTGCAATTTCGAAGCAACACAGTCACAACATGGCGAGTAGAATCATCATGTCTGTAGTAATATTTGACAAAATCTATGCCACCACCAACTTTAAGTATCTTCTGATTCCCAAAGCATTGAGTCAATGCTTCTTAGTTCCATCTATCGTTGGGTCGTGGCAAAGAAAGGATTTTGATTTTGGACCTATAAATATTTTCCTTTACTTTTCTATAAAACTTTTGAACCGATAGTAGCAAGTTGGGTTGTGCTTAAATTACTTGTTAAACTTCAGAAAGATTGCATGTGGTTATTCATATTTGAACATTTTTCTGTTATATATTTGATCTAAAAAGTAAAATTAGAACCTGATAAGATATTTGAGTAAAATTTAGGGACTACTAGGACTATTTTCCCTAACAAGTTTGAGTATAATTTATGTGCTGCTCAGGCAAACCAAAGCTTTGGATCATGCAGAGAATGATGTTGATACTCTAAACATGCGAGTTAAGGGTGCAAACCAGCATGCCCGTCGATTGCTTGGGAAATAGTAGTATTCTATACAGTAGATTTCGGTTACTGACATGGCCACAGATACCACCTTTTGTTTGCTTGTCACCTTCTTTTTGTATTTATTGATATTATATTATTGCTGCTATTATTATATTTGCACTCTGAAATTGAAACGTATACATTCTTAATCTGTTGCCAAAGTCTAGTAGTAAGATGATTTTTGGTAAATGGAATACCCGTTTAAGCGTTGTGATTTGAATTTAACTTATGCTCTCTTTCTCATTCTACAATGTCTTCTCTAAAATCTGTGTATAATTTGATGATTTAGACCAAATTTCGTTTGATATTCTCCTTACGTTTCTCTTGCTATATAGACTAGAGCTTTTATACTAAGAATTAACAATATAGACTAGAGTTCTTAGACTATAAATTAGAAGGAATATATTGTTGGTAGTCAATAACACAACTTTTTAAAAGATTAACCAAAAATTAGTATTAGAATACGAAACATACCAACAAAGCAAACACATAAATTTATGTGAAAAACCTTTTGATGTAGAGAGAAAAACTACAAGTCAAATTAACAAATAAATCCTCGAGTTCAAATATAAATTTACAAAGTTTAATGTCTCATCTTTTGATTACAAGTTGTAAAATCGAAGTTGATATGTTAATCAACGAAGACTCAAATTAATAACAATGACGACTCAGTAAAAAATTTCGCTAAATGTGGGTCTAAGAAGGTTCAATGCACGTAGACTTACCTTTAATTAATAGAGAGGTTGCTTTTGAAACCTACATGAAATAGGAAATAATAATAATAAAATAAAATTTTAAAATAATAATAAAAGAAAATAGAAAAATAAATAAACAAGAAAGTAAAGATAAAAATAAAAAATAAAGTACTAAAATATTAATAATAAATAAATAAATAATAAATAATAATAATAATAATAAGTAGGAGATTAATAATATTGATGATGATAATAATAATAAAAATAATAAAAACGATGATAGTAATAATAAAAAGT
>JAOQMP010000007.1:14421353-14432049 GCA_027563575.1 Erythroxylum pedicellare
AAACTGCACTCTTAAAATAATGTACGGTTCATAAAACTTTGAATTTTGTTATTTATAAATTATTTTATAGTGAATTATATTTTAAATGAGTCATTAATTAAATTAATGATTAATAATTACATATATAGATTTCTAAAGCATATGAATTGTGTTTATTTATTATATAAATGTTTAATAAAGTACAAAATGTTTCGCATTTATATTTTATTATATATTATAATGTGTATCATTTGATAATTCGATGAAACTTTTGATAATTAAGATTTTCAGTTATTTATAAGTATAAATAAGAATATTAGGGTAAATAACTCACGTTAATGAAATTAAATAGAGACCGACTTATCATAGGTTGATAATAAATGGTGTAAATTATGAATCTGTGGCTTACCTAAGATAAGTTATATGCGATGGTCGTAGATTGATGAGTTGTTTAAATATGAGCAAACAATAGCTATGTACCAGTTCTGTGGAACAGGTACCAAGGCATCCTAAGCATTAGGAATGTTCTGCGCTGATGGCTAGGTACCAGAATGGTACCGATATATCTTGAGTCTTAGGAATATCATTTGTCGATGGCTAGGTATTATAGTGATATTAACGTACTGGATTAGATTGAGAAAATAAGGTACCCTATATCGATATTTATACATCTAATTTCGTTTCTACTTAGTGAGTGATTATGATAAGTAAAAATGAGCCAACACACCATTGAATATAAGCCTCCTAAGTTAAGCAAGGCCTAGACAATTTAGTTAATAATGAGGTAAAACATAAATGATAATAATAAAATAATGTTATTATTAATCATTACTAACTTTGGATGTTTGTTGAGTGTTATAGGATGAGTATTGTTGTGTATCTTAGAATAATATGTATGTTTTAATCATTTGAATAATTTCTATCTATATTGAGTTATTTGATTTTAAGGATACAGTCAGTTACCCTTACTAAGTAGACAGATCACCCCTTGCTAGTATTTTTTTTTATAAGATACAGATATTGCCGATAACCCTAATGCATATGATTGACAAAGTGGAGTCTTGGTGGGGCAAGCATATTAAATTGAGTAAAGTTGTTTCATTGTATATACTTTTGAATGTGACAGTTAGGAAAGTTATGCTTGTACAAATAATTTTTATGACTGATGAACATCATTTTTAGAACTAATGAAGATTTTGGTACTTGATATAATTATGAAACAATTTGGATAAATTATAATGTAAGAATTATTAAAGTACCATATTTAGGTAATATCATAGCAAGTTTACATTTCTAGGGACAAATTAAGTGAAAAAAACTAATGATATGTGTCTTATCTAGGATGGCTTCAGGAGATGATATTGCTAGCATAGGATCGATGATAGGTCCCAATCAAAGCAAATAAGACTTTTGTAATGAGATAGGATTCTACTTAGGGTAAGAACGAACCACAATTTTTTAGTTGGAATAAGCTCCTTTTATTATTACTTTGCAGGAGTTTAAATACAAAGGAAAATAAAAACTTATTCGGATCCATAAATCATAACCCTAAGCATTAGGACTCTACAGTTAGTTGCATTCAAGTAGTCGAAATTATTAAGATAAAATAACAACTCTATAAACTATTCTCAAGCAAGTTTGCAATGTGATCCATCCAACTTAAGCCAAGTCTTTACTACCAATAATCCTTCAAGCTTTATGACACTTACATAGCCTATGCATTTTAATAGCCATGTATTATGCATGCATAAGGATGCTTAATCAAAATATTTTGGATTTCTAATAGGCACTCTTTGAGATCTTCTTGGCTTATCATTGCCTCCCCCTTATATTTACGTTTACGAATTTATCTCTCACTACTCGAGTGTTTTCTCATGTAACATCATCCACAGGAAGTCTTTTCCATTTGATTAAGCTTTCTTCAATAAACTTCTTCCCTTGTTTGACCCAACGTATGCCCACTATAGCCTTTGGTTGCATATGATAAGTTCACCATTGCTAGCAACAGGTGGCAATTCAATACCAGGTGTAAGGTTATCTCCTATCTTCTTTTTAAGGAGTGCAACATGGAAGACCAGGTGAATGTGAGAATTAACTGTTAGTGTAAGCTTGTAGGCCACTTTTCCAATCTTTTTCACAATTTGATATGGACCATAAAATTGGTTTGCAAGCTTTTGATAAGCCCTTTTAAACACTGATTATTGGCGATAATGATGGAGCTTAAGAAAAACTTATTCTCCTACTTGGTTTTCAATATACCGTCACTTAGAATCAATTTTGTGGTTGTTGTGACATAAAACACCAAAGCATCAAAAATGGGTGACTAAATAACTTGGCTATGATTATGAGATCACATACAAACCGAGCCATGAGAATAGTGCAACAGATGCTCTATTATGAGTGTCAGGCAGTCCTAATCTATTCCTTGTTCATTTCTCAAACTACATTATAGGATACAATTAAAGTCGAAGCACACAACCATCTGTACATGTAGAAAATAAGCAATCTAGCAATAAAACAAATGGGTGTGCCTTCCATATGGTGCAATGGATTGGTTTGTTACAAGAACTGTGTGGTAGTACCTCTAAATTTTTTCATCATCCAACAACTCTTATGTTAGTTCCATGATTCACCAGTTGGAGGGCATTCTAGGGTAATAAGAAGATATAAGAGACTAGCTCAACACTTTTATTAGCCATCAATGTATTGGTTGGTGAAAGACTATATTGCTTCTTGTGACGTATGCTAACAAAATAAAGCTAACATTTTGTCACCAAGCAACCTTCTCTAACCACTGCCAATTCCATGTTAAGTTTAGGATGATATCATCATGGATTTTGTAGAAGACTTTTCACCTTCAAATGGCAAGAATACCATTCTTGTTATTGTTGATTGTCTGAGAAAAATAATACATTTCTTGGCCTTATCTCATCTATATACAACAAAAATTGTAGTTGAAACATTTGTTGAAAGATTGGTAAAGCTTCATGGAATGCCTTGATCCACCATAAGTGATTGTAAACCAGTATTCACTAGTCATTTTTTGTGAGAATTTTTTAAAATGCATGACACATAATTGAAGATGAGCTTTGCATATCATCCTTAAATAGATGGGTAGTTAGAGGTGGTGAACCACTATATTGAACAATATCTCTAATGTTTTGCATCTTAGCAACCGTAAAAGTGACATTCTTTCCTTCCATGAGTAGAATTCTAGTATAATATTTGCCTATCATGCCTCAATAGGAACGAATCCCTTTCAAGCTTTATATGGAAGAGTGCCACTAATAATTCCATATAATGATTAAAGCCATTGTTCAGTACATAGAGTTGACCAAAGTCTTGCTTCTTAAGATGCATTACTATGAGAGCTCAAAGTCAATTTACATGCGACAAGTAATATAATGAAGCAACAAAGTGATTCTAAGTGACAGAACATCGAATACCAAGTGGGATAATGGGTTTTTCTCAAGCTCCATTGTTATCGCCAACAGTCAGTGTTTAAACAAACGTACTAAAAGCTTGTAATCGAATTTTATGGTCCATATCCAATTGTAGAAAAGATCAGAAAATTGGCCTACAAGCTTACACTACCAACTAATTCTCGCATTCACCCAGTCTTCCATGTGTCACTCTTTAGAAAGAAGATAGTGGATAACCTTACACATGGTACTGAATTCCACCTATTGCTGGTGATGGTGAACTTATCATGCAACTAAAAGTTATATTGGAAACACGTTAGGTCAAATAAAGGAAGAAGAGTATTAAAGAAAGCTTAGTCAAATAAAAGAGACTTCTTGTGGATGATGTTATGTGGGAAAACACTCAAGCAGTGAGAGATAAATCCATGAACATGATATTCTTAGACAAAGTTCAAGTACAAAGGGAAGTTATTGATAAGATAAGAAGATCTTAAAGAGTACCTATTAGGAATCCAAAATCTTTTAATTAAGTGTCCCGATGAATGCATAATACGTGGCTATAGAAATGCATGGGCCATGCAAGTATCATAAAGCTTGGAGGATTGTTGGCAGTACCGATTCGGTCTAAGTTGGTTGGATCATGTCACAAGCTTACTTAAGAATACGTCATAGAGTTGTTATTTTTATTTCAATAATTTTGACTACTTGGTTGTAACTAGTTATAGAGTCCTAATCCTTAGGGATATGATCTATAAATTAGGAGAAATTGTCATTTTACTTTATGTTTAAACTCTTGTAGAGTGATAATAAAGGGAGCTTATTCCAACTAAAATATTATAGTTCATTCTCACCCTAAATATAATCCTCTTTCATTACAAAAGTCTTATTTGCTTATTCTAACTAAAATATTATGGTTCATTCTTACTCTAAGTATAATCTTATTTTATTACAAAAGTCTTATTTGCTTTGTGGAATAAGCTCCCTTTACTATCACTTTGTATGAGTTTAAATATAAAGGAAAATAACAACTTCTCCTAATCCATATATCATATCTATAAGGATTAGAACTCTATAAATAGTTGCAACTAAGTAGCCGAAATTGTTGAAATAAAAATAACAACTCTATAACCTATTCTCAAGCAAGCTTGTGACGTGATCCAACCTACTTGGACCAAGTCTGTATTGTTAATAATCCTCTAAGCTTCATGACACTTGCATAGCCCATACATTTCAATAGCCACCTATTATGTATGCATTAGGATACTTAATCAAAACAATTTGGATTTTTAATAAGCACTCTTAAGATCTTTTTGGCTTATCAGTCGACTGGGAAATTGGGCCATTTGATTCATGCCTTAGATGTGCTTGATAAGGGGAATGTTAGAGTGGAACGAGTAGGAAGAGAGATGTCAGTGCCATATTAGATGATGCAGTCCTTTTACATGATGAAATATGCTATTAATATGAGTCCAATATAAAGTAATTTTAGGGTGGACCACAATTATGAACAAATCCATAAGATAGGTGAAATAGAGTTTCAAGGTACTAATGACTTAACGAGGTTGAGGCATAGTAGGAGCAGATGTAGTTAGTTTTAGACAGTCTGGAGTGTATCTTAGAAACAAGGTTGTAGTACGTTGTTACATTATCTCAGGATAACGCACTAACTTGGTGGAAGTTAGTGAAGAGATCTCTTAAGGCATAAGAGATCAGTTGGTAGGAATTCTGGAGAGGGTTTATTGGCAAATATAGTTCACAGATGGAGTTTATGAGTTTGATTCAAATAGAGGAGATGTCAATGGTAGAGTTTAAGGCTCGCTTTGTGGCGTTGTATAAGTATGCATTAGAGATTATAACAAATCCAGAGGATAAATGTTATCGATTTGAGTAGGGTCTAAGGACAGAGATTAGCTTAAGTTTGGGAGTTGCTACTTCTTATTTCAAAAAGTTACTAGAGACTGCATTCATAGTAGAGGATGTGATAGAACAAGGCAGAAGGAGAGAAGAGCTAAAGAGGCGATCAGAGAGTCATTATGGAGAGGGGAGTCAGTCTGTTATAAGGAGAGTTAGTCATTCATAGTTTGTTGGTGCAGGGGGATCTAGGAGAGTTGATGCTACATCGAGTAAGAGTGGTAGCTTCTACATGTTTGGCGAAGTTATGGGAGCTAGCAAAGATTCAGGATAGCATAGCATTACTAGTGCACCATCAGTTGGAACAGATAGAATGGTTAGTCATAGGTTCAAAAGAGCTTTTAGTAGAGGAGTTGGAGGGTTACGAAGTTTTGTTATTTGTGGGAGAGTTTACAGAGGACCATGTTAGGGATCTACTAAGATTAGTCAGGTATGTTATATTTATGGAGAGCGGGGAATTTACAAAGGAGCTATCCAATAGTAGGGAGGAGTTGAGGAGTGCGGGTAGAGAAAATAGTACATGATCAGAATGGTGCCTTTGCTTTAGGTAGAAGTTTGGGTAAAATTGGTAGTAGAGGTGGCGATAGAGAAGTTAGACGCAGACCAATAGTAAATATAGGTATTAACGGGACATCCTCGACACAAGATCAAACTCAAGCGGGGATATACCATTTGAAGATGGAAGAGGCACCTGTAACTAACGATGTCACTTTCAGTATGATTTCCTTATTTGATATTAAGGATATGTGTTAATATACTCAGGATTTACATATTTTTATATTTCCTTAGAGTTTTCCTTTATATTTTTAGGGGAGTTTAGTCCATCAAGATATGACCTAAGAGTGTGGGTACCAATAGGAGACTGTGTGGTAGCAAATGCTAATAAAGATTGGCGAAGTGGAGTGGATTTAAGAGAGTTTGATGTAATTCTTGGGACGGATTAGTTGTCACAACATCAAGTTATAATTGATTGTTATGTGAAGGAGGTGATGATAGAGTCTTCGAGTAAATTGAAGGTGATATTTGTGGTGGTTCTATTATTTGTGATCTTGGCCATAACTACTAGACAATTGATATTGGATGGATATGAAACATATCTATCTCATATTATAAATATAAGGGAGTTGAGTTTTAAATTAGAGGATATTCCAGTGGTAGGAGAATTTTCGCAGGTATTCTTAAATGGTTTACAAGGTTTACCACCTCAACAAGAGATAGACTTTACCATTGAGGATAGTTGAGTCAATTATTCCTAAGACGATTTTTTTTACTTGTTATGGCTACCATGAGTTCCTAGTGATGCCTTTCAAGTTGACTAATGCACTAGCCACATTCATTACATTGATGAATAAGACTTTTTAGGAGTATTTGAATCAATTTGTGATAGTGTTCATTGATGATATATTGGTGTATTCAGTGAGTAAAGAGCAACATGAGTAACATTTGAGGATTGTGTTACAAATTTTAAAGGAGAGACAATTATACGCAAAGTTGAGTAAATGTGGGTTCTGGATGGAGCATGTAGTTTTCTTTGAACATATCGTGTCTCAATAGGGAGTGATGCTTGATCCTACCAAGGCAAAGGCAATTATATAGTGAGAGACACCTAAAAATACATCAGAGGTGAGGAGTTTTTAGTACTTGATAGGTATTATTGGAGATTCATAGAAGGATTTTCAATTATAACTAGTCCATTAACTAAGTTGTTGAAGAAAGAAATTCAGTTTCAGTGGACCAATCAATGTCAGGAGAGTTTTAAGGCTTAAACAAATATTAACTTCTAGTCCAATTTTAGTGCTCTATCGAATGGTGGAGGTTTTAAGGTGTAAAAGGATGCTTCGAGGGTAGGTTTGGGGTGTGTATTGATATAACATAAGAAAGTGATAGCTTATTCCTCTCATTAATTAAGATTACATGAGTTAAATTATCCTACTCATGATTTAGAGTTAGCGACAATTGTGCATGCTCTTAAGATTTAGAGACATTATCTGCAAGAGAAAACATTATGAATCCTTACAGATCAAAAGAGCCTTAATTATATATTAACTTATAGGGAGCTAAACTTAAGGCAAAGAAGATAGATCAAGCTGTTAAAGGATTATGAATGTATAATTGATTACCATCTACAGAAGACTAATGTAATGGCAGATGCTTTAAGTACGAAGAGCTCGGGTTTGATGGCTAGTTTAAGTGGACATAGTATAACACCGTTGGTGGAGATGAGAGCACTAGACATAAGATTGGACATTGATTATATAAGTGGTTTATTGACAACATTACAAGATTAACTAGATTTAGGAGATAGGATTAGAAAGGCACAAGTTAAGGATTCTTATCTAATGTGGATGAGAGTGTGTCTGCAATAGAGTAGCGAGACTAACTTTTCAGTGAGAGCATGTAAAGTGTTGGTGATTGGGAGGTGAGTTTCTGTACTAGATATAGATGGACTAATAGAGGAGATTCTAAAGGAAGCTTATAGTGCACTATATGATGTGCATTTTGATATTATAAAAATGTATCAGAAATTGAGACCTTATTACTGGTGGTTGACAATGAAGAAAGATGTGGCAAAGTTTATGTTGAGGTATTTGACCAGTTAGCAGGGCAAGGCAGAGCATTAGACATCAATAGGAAGTGGGAGAAGGTTACAGTAGATTTTATGGCGGTGTTATCGAGGACCATACGTAGACATGATTCAATTTGGGTGATTATGGATAGGTTGACTAAATTAGCTCATTTCTTACCAATACAACAAACATACTCCTTAGACAATCCAACCAAATTGTATGTTAATGAGATTATGATGTTACACAGGGTTTTAATATCCATTGTATCATATCAAGATCAATAGTTTACTTCCTAGTTATGGATGAGCTTACAAACAGTTTTAGAGACTAGGTTAAATTTGAGCACTGCATTTCACTTTCAATCGGATGGACAATTGGAGCATACAATTAAGACATTGGAGGACCTGATGAGAGCTTGTGTGTTGAACTTTGAGGGTGGTAGGGATATATATATCTACCTTTGATGGAGTCTGCATATAATAATAGTTATCATGCTAGCATTAATATGGCTCCATTTGAGGCATTATATGGTAAGCGATGTATAGATCCGATTTATTAAGATATAGAGGGTGACAGATTGTCAAAGGGACCAGAGTTGGTTCAAGAGATGACGGAGAAAATAGAGGTGGTAAGATAATACTTTAAGGCAGCTCAGGATCAACAAAAGAATTATACTGATCAACATCATCGAGAGATAAAGTACAATGTTGGAGATATGGTATTTCTATGGATATCACCTTTGAGGGGATTTTAAGGTATAGTAGGAGAGGGAAGTTGAGTTTGAGATACATCGGGCCATATGAAATCGTACAGCATGTGGGGTTATTAACTTACATATTAGCCTTACCTCTAAAGTTATCATATATTAATGATGTGTTCCATGTGTCAATGATGAGACAGTACCAATTGGATCCTAGCCATGTTACTTCAAGGCCTGAGTTTGAAGTTGCAAATGGTATGACTTATAATGAGGAGCCAGTAGAGATATTAGATAGACAAATTAGGATATTAAAAAGACAGGTAATTTTGATGGTACGAGTTTTTTAGAGTCATCATCGGTCTCCAAGATTGCCTATTTGGGAGGTAAAAGATGAAGTTCAATGTCAGTATCCTCATTTGTTTAGATCCTCAAGTATGTAATTTAATTTCGATGACAAAATTCTTTTAAGGGGAATAATTGTAAAGCCCACAAAAGAAAAAGAGATACCAACTTTAACAAAACTAACCCAACCCATAAAAAATTTAAATAGAGGAGACTATAAATTAGAAGACAACAAATGGGTAATAAGAAACCTAACAAAAAGTTGTCTTCTTCTTTTTCTTCTTCTTCTTCATTTTTTAAGTCGGTAAGTGTATATAAAAATGCACCATTTTTCTTACGCGTAAAGCTTTTCTTATGTATTTCCTCATTTTGTTTGCTTTGTAGTAAATTGGTGGCAAATTTGTAGAAATTAACAACCCAAAAATCCCTTAAAAAGATATAGAACTTCAAATTGGTAAAACTTTTCTGACAACAATTCTATGCTTTTTATTTGTGATTTTTAATCTTCCTAAACTAGTTTACAGTTAGAAAGTATATTGTGACTATTTGAGATCATAATTTTGAAGTCATGGAAAAAGAAAAGGAGAAAAAGTGGTTGAAAATGAGAAGAAGAGGAGGTAGATTAAGAGGAGATGGTAAAGAAGAAGACAATTTAGGAAAATTTAGTATATATTAAGGGACAAAATAGAAAATGTAAAAATTTAAGGGTAAAATTGAAATTTAATTCCTAGAAAGGTATATTTGTAATAATAAAAAAGGGAAAAAAGATTTTTAATAGTTAAGGGTATTTTAGTAATTATGATGGTTAGGTAAACTAAGGATATTTTAATAATTAAGAATAAAGTGAAAAATGGAATAATTTTGAATTGCTAAGTGTAATTGGGTTTAAATTTTTCTTAACTAAGCCCAATAGAATTTTGTAATGTTTACGTCCAATGGATGGATGAAGGAGTATATTGGATTTGTTAATTAGTTGAGTTTGAAAATTAGGTAAGAATAACTTTAGCTTGTGCTCTTATAATAGTGTACGGTTCATAAAATTTTGAATTTTGTTATTAATGAATTACTTTATAGTGAATTCTAAATTAAATTAGTCATTAATTAAATTAATGATTAATAATTACATATATGAATTCCTGAAAGATATGAATTATGTTTATTTATTACATAAATAAGTAACAAAGTACAAAATGTTCTGCATTTATATTTTGTTACATATTATAAGATGTATCACTTGATAAGTCAGTGAAAATTTTGATAATTAAAACTTTTAATTGTGTATAAGTATAATTAAGAATATTAGGATAAATAAATTACGTTCATGAAATTAAATAGCGTCTGACTTATAATAGGTTGAGAATAAATTGTGTAAATCCTAAATCTGTGGCTTGCCTAGGATATGCTATATTCAATGGGCATAGATTGATAAGTTGTTTAAATACAAGTGAGCGATAACTAGGTACTTGTTTATGGAGTAAGTATTAGGGCGTCTTGAGTTTTGAGAACATTTTGTGTCGATGGCTAAGTACCGGAATGGTACCATGATATCCTCATTCTTGAGGATATCCTATATAGATGGCTAGGTACTAGAGTGATACTGAAGTACCATATTAGATTGAGGAATTGATCTACCCTATGTTGATACTTATACATCTAATTATGTCTCCACTTTGTGATTAATTATTATGAGGATAAATAAGTTAATAGACCATTAAATGTAAGCTTACCAGGTTAAGTATAACTTATACAATTCAATTAATAATAAGGTAAAACAT
>JAOQMP010000007.1:14432149-14448357 GCA_027563575.1 Erythroxylum pedicellare
TGATGCCATGTGAAGTATTGTAGTGATTTTTCGTAGCTCACCCTTATCGTAGGATATGTATCGGAATGACCTACGGGTGTCCCGGTGTATGCCCTGCGGTAAGGGGGCGCTACAGCAGCAGTTGGAACAGTTAGACAAATCAGTCTTGATGCCAAAACCTATTGTTTATTCGCTAATGTATGATTGTATTTTGAGGAATGAGATTGTTGTATCTCCGACTATTCTTTCTACCTACGATAGATGATACTATGTATTGATTGACTACTTGAGTAACAGTGGAATCTGAATGTAAAATTTGAAATGATCTTTCTGTTATCAATCTCTATCAGAAAAGTTAGATTCCTTGACTTGTGGTAAACTGTTGGCTGTTTTTCTCTAACTAATGGATCTTACCTCTCTCCAAATTTGGCTTTTTCCTTGTATATTTTCATCTTCCTTGAATGAATTTCCTTAAAACCACTGATTTGTGGTATGATGGTCTACAAGTTCATCGTTTTGTCTCTTATATTGCCCTCATTTCCCTGTTCTTGAATTTTCTAATTTTGTGATTTCATCAAGCCCGCGAGTGAAGATGCTAGTCTCTCAAAGTAGTTCTCTAATTCTTTTAAGTGCACTCAATGATTCAAAGTAAGCATGTAAAACTGTTTTTAAATATAGGCCGAAAGTAATACATTCTTGAGTAATTTGTATTTGAGATAACACCACCTTATAAAGTGTGTCTCTTTCTTTTTCCTAGGAGTTATTCTTAGATTAAATATATCCTTACACTAGGTGTGATTTCTAGACCCTTTTATTTTTATTTCTTTTTCCCCCTTATTTCTAGCCTTAAACACGAAATCTCAACAACATCATTCTCAATTTGTAGGTCCATCCTGCAACAATTAAGTTCAGAATGTTGTTTTGCCTTCTCAATTGTCCAATATGAACCTGCACTTATCTTTCCTCTTTTGTGTTAAATAATCACTCCAGAAGTGAAAGTGACATAGTTCAAACTGTTATGCTTATTATGCTTTTGTCTATGTCATTCTTGTTATGCTTTTAATATTGAGTGCACAAAAGATTTAATGCTTATTATGCTTTTGTCTATGTCATTATAGTTATGCTTTTATATTTTCTTATACTTGCTAGATTAATTGTTATATACAGTAGGGATTTTGTTTTATGAAATCATACGTTGTTGATATAAAATGTCAAATTTAAGTTAAGATATTAAAGGCGGGGATAAATTGAAAAAAAATGTTAAAGCGGAATGGAATGATAAAATTCTTAAAATTGTAATCAAAATTTGTATGAAAGAGACTTTAGCTAGAAATCAACCAAATAGTTATTCTAATAAGATTAGATGAAAAAATATAGTTTCAAAATTTACTCATAAAATTAAGAAAAATTATAAATACAAACAATTTAAGAATAAATGAAATGGATTAAAAAAAAGTTAATAATTTTGGATAGATTTAGTAGGTAAAAAACCTAGACTAGGATGAGATTCAAACAATTGAAGGTGAGCATTTAAGCTTTATATTAACCTAAAGTAACTCGGGAGCTAATACGTCTTTGTTCAGTCGATTCTGGTATTTAACGACCAAGAACCAGCTAACGTTTCAGGCGACATCCCAAGATTATCTGATTGAAGATATTAGCTCTCTGGATTTCTCCCTTGAAGCTCTTTGATTTATCTCTTCCCAATTCCCTGAGACCAGGTAAGACAACGCAACTTTGAATATTCATTCCTCTGGTCTGTTCTACTTGGCGTGGTGTGTTGTGTGTGAGGGCTGACTGACCGAGTAAGAGGGGACGGCGGTATGTTTCTGATGTGCGTGCGTGAGCCATGACAGTTAGGATGAGACGATGGGGCAGTGCCGAGTGCGTGGTGGAGAGTCGCCGGAGAGGAGAGACCGAGAGAGAGAGAGAATCTGGCAGCGACCGCGAGGGGGGGTGGAGTGTGTGTAATTTTTTTACAAAATAGTCCTTAAACTTTCTGAAATTTACGGTTCCGGTGGTATTTTTAATTCCAGCCGGTACCATGCGAAATCACCGGATCGGTACCAATGGGCATGGTGTCGTTCCGTTTCCGGGCTAGTGCGGTACCTTCTGGCCGGAACGGTACGAAACTTTAAACTTTATTTTAGGATTCTAAGCCATTCGAGCCCAATCAAGGTTCGAGCTTTTAACATAAAAGAGAAAAGACGACTTTGCTTGTAATAATTCTAGAATTGTATTTCGGGTGAGTTCTCTGAACTCACCATTAATCAAACCCCATGTTTTAGCTTTTCACGTTTCATTAATTTGCCGAGTTATACTTTTTCATTTTATTCTTCAGTTCCGAGAATTCATTTACTTTACAATACTTTTAAAGTGTATTTTGTGGCTAAAGGGGGTTTCTGATTTTGTGCGATGCAGTCGAGATGGATGACGGTAATTTGAAGAGATGGGTGTCTGACCAGCTAATTTCATTGCTTGGCTATTCACAGCCAACTGTCATTCAGTACGTTATTAGTTTATGTAAGTTGCCCTAACAAATGAATGGGAATGAGTTAATGCTCTTCGAATACCTCATTGAATTGAAAATATTGAAAGGGCCATCCTTTTCTTTAAGGTTGTAGTTATAGGAATTTACTTATAGTTGTTTTTGTTGTAGCAAAACAAGCCAAATCACCAGCAGATTTGGTGGGCAAGCTCAAAGAGAATTGTGATTTTTCAGCATCAGCTGAGACTCATTCTTTCGCTGAAGAAATATTTACTAGAGTTCCCCGTAAAACATCTGCTGTAAACGTAAGTTGTTTTGTACTTAGAGTTGCAAGTTTGGAAAGAGTCTACAATTTTACAGTGAGTGTTATTGTATCCTGGAAATTTATGTTCAATTATTGCTCTACAGCTTTATCTACAACAAGAGAGGGAAGCTGCCATCTATGCAAGGAAACAGAAAACTTATGCACTTTTGGATGTTGGTGATGGTGATGATGGTGGTGGTGGTGGTGGTCGTGGTGGTGATGGTGGTGGTGTTAGTGCTGGCAAGAAATCTTCAGGCTCACCATGTCCTGAAACCAAAAAGGCTGATAAAGTTACGAAGCGGTTCAGGAAGAAGATGGAAAGTGAAGAAGATAGTGACAATGAGGCAGAGCCCCTATACCCTTACTAAGATTCACTTTTTTTTTCCCCCCTATATGGTAAGCTGCTGATCAGTGCCACTTCTAACAGCATGTCTTTCTTTTTGTTTGACTCTATTCAATGCTGCAGGAGGTTAAATTGGGGGAACAAGGGAGAAGGGTTAAAAGAAGGACTTCTGAATATGAGGATGATGGTTCTGATGTACGTTGAATTGTACAAATGTTGGTTCTTATATATTTGTTACTTAACCAATTTGATTTTTTTTCAATTCTCAGAAATGGTTTTATACCTTACTAAGTTCATTAAAAATTTATTGCACTCAGGAATAGTATTCTATTTGATGTGTAGTTCATCTTGAATTAAATTACAAAGATGTAAATATTGGTAATATAATCTCTCATATACAGTCAGAGGAAGAAAGGTTGCGCGATCAAAGAGAAAGGGAGGAATTAGAAAAACATATCAGAGAACGGGATGCGGCAAACACTCGAAAGGTACATATGAAAATTAATAATATATCTAGTGTTGCCAAATTTATGCTCTTAATGTTGTAGTCAACTAGAACTTTTCCTTATTTTCCATTTTCACTTGCTTTTGATGAAAACATCATACCTTTTGCAGTAAGTTGATAGTTTCTTATACATTCTACTATTCTTGATATGTGCTATGACTTTGATATGGTCATCCATGTGTTTCTAGCTATTTTCCAGGATGCTATGCATTTGAAATTAAAATGATTGACAAACCTGTCAGTTGTCAAATCGTCACTATTTTTATTGTGAAGTTGCAAAAGGGAGTCTTGTTGCATACTGTTCTAACAGATATCATATGAATTTTGTTATTTTGGACTGGAAGGATAATCTTTCAGCCTTCCAGATAAATTTCATTGGTTTTGCTCATATGCATCGACCAGATGTGACTGGTGTTGATGTTTTACTGATTACTTGTTCTTTTGTTTATTGAAGCATCTGCTGGTTTTGAAATGCTTTAGACCATGCTTGGTTTCTTTCAGACAAATCTCTTGACCTCAGTGTATTAGGATGCTAGAAATATGTGGTTGCAATCATCAATGAGAAACCTTGTCATTGTTTCATATTAATGCTATTGATCTTATTTGTTTGAATGTCTCATGACAGTTAACAGATCAAAAGTTAACCAAAAGAGAGGAAGGTATAACTTCTTAAATGCCTCATCTAACCATTCATTCATACTTCCAGTCGTATTGCACTTTCTGGCTATATCTGATACTGTTGTTTCTTATTGTGTGACAGAAGAAGCAATTCGGAGATCAAATGTTTTGGAGAGGGATGGCCTTGATACTTTGAGGTTTGTCCTGAGCATCTCTTGTTCATTTTAATCTTCTTTAAATTCTAAACAGTGAAGTTCCCCTTCTCATTGATTCAATCTGCAGAAAAGTGTCAAGACAAGAGTATCTGAAGAAGAGAGAGCAAAAGAAGTTGGAAGAACTTAGGTATCTTTAGATTCCATAATGCTTTTTCTTCACTGATTTATAGACGATTCCGTGCTAGAAAAACTTCTTTTATTGGAATGTCATCATTTATTATTTGATGTTTCGGGTAAGCTTTATGCAATTTTTCGAAGTGCTCGTATTTTTCTGGTGAGTTTGTGTCTTTTTATCGTAAATCTTTGATTGTTTATGCATTGGACGATAAGAAGTTGTACTCATTTATTTCAGAGATGAGATTGAAGATGAACAATACTTGTTTGATGGTGTGAAGCTTACTGAAGCAGAGTACCGTGAATTAAGGTAATGCTTGAATTCTTTGCCTGGGATGCATGTTGGTCCTACATACATTTTTTGTTACTTCTTATTTGCCTTGGCATGTGTTTTTACTTTAGCTATTGGTGTTTCATTTAGTGTGTCTAGCATGTTTAAGATCACTTTACCTTATACTCTACATATGCACTTGAATATATGTTCACACGTAATTAGAGTTTATCATGCATAATTTTGGACTAGTTAAATATTCCCAGAACTTGCTGTTAAGTGCCATGCTTACCATACAATTTTTGGGGCTAGTTGTTTTGGCATTATTTACTGGTAAAAATAGTGGATTTCTTATTTTGGCAGATACAAGAAGCAAATCTATGAGCTTGTGAAGAAGAGTTCAGAAGATGTTGATGACTCAAATGAGGTAACAGATGTTAATATGATGTTTTATTTCAATTTGAAAAAAGTGCTTGTGTTGCAAATTTTTTCATAAGATGATTCTGGCTAATTAAACATTTTTGCTATTATACTTCAAGTAGTTAATTAGTTTTCTGTTCATATTTGCAATGTGCATATCATGACCAAGTCCCAGATTGTAAGCTGTTTTATTAACTACTCCCAACTAGTACAACCAATTTTTTTTTTTACTGTGGAGATTACTTCCACAAAACCAGAAATTTGGGTTCTTTATCTCTTTAATTGTCTAGTGTAATATATTACCACCTCTGTCCAGGCACATGTGCCCTAACAGTGTATTCTTTTTCATGTAGTTTTCATGTCTAGCTCACTATACTTCCATTGAAGCACACTGCATATTCTTACTTTGAAACTTATAGTTGTGAAAATTTTTCTAATTTGAGTTTTATTTTCATAATTGTAGAAAAGGATCGGCTGATCAGTATCCTGCTAAAAGTTTGATAACTGTTCAGTTTGAGAATTGCAGTGACTATAAATCATGTATCTCTCTTGGTAGATAGTTCCATTCTTTCTGTTTGAATTTCCATATAAATTTGCCACAAATGGCTTGCAAGACCTGTTTTATAATTGTGGGGTTTCTTATCAGTCCTTTGCGGTTACTTTTTTACCTTGACTGATTTCAGAGGATTTTTATAATGTTGTCCATTTGATTACTTAGGCTAGAAAAGAAGTGGAAAATTTGAAGTTATAATTTGTTTATACAGAGGACAACTTATCTTCATTTAGGTGGATTAATTTGAGAAATGAGATGGCTCAATATTTGTTCTTATTTATTTTCATGGCATAAGTAATTGAACAGTGGATAGGTGATCACATTGAGTACTTCTCATTATTTTCCTTTGTTAGATAGCTATGTACGACACTATTTCTGTTCCTTCTCGTGAGTTTTTCATTTCTTTCATCTTAATATTTTTGTGGGTTACAGTTCTTTAATTAGAACCGTAGTTATTATTCGTAATGTAAAAGGAACTCTTCAAGGGGAATGATAATGATTTGAAACTGTGTTTATGCTAGTGTTCTATGACTTAATGAAATTTGTTTCTTGTGGCTAATTTAATTATTCATGGTAAATATCTCTTGTGGGAGCTGTAGTATCGAATGCCGGAAGCATATGATCAAGAAGGGGGTGTTAATCAGGAGAAGAGATTTGCTGTGGCTTTGCAGCGTTATAGGTCAGTTTGATAATATTGTGCTTCAGATGATCAAATGTGTACATAAACTGCATATGTTATATCCGGCTGGAGAATTAGAGATTTAAGTATTGTAGTCCTATACTCTCAAAATCTTTGTCTTTTACCCTAATCCACTTCTGAAATTAAATAACAGGGACCCGAGTGTAGGGGAGAAAATGAACCCATTTGCTGAACAGGAGGCTTGGGAAGAATTTCAGATAGGTAATTCTTGTGAATATGATTAATCTAATTACTATATCTGATGCATGTGAGAATTTTTAATTGGGTTATTAGAACTCAAATTCTGAGATTGTTATGTTGCAGGGAAAGCAACACTAAAGTTTGGTTCAAAAAATAAAAAACAAACATCTGATGACTATCAGTAAGTATGGATTATGAAATTTAAACTCAGGTTCATTTTAGTATTGCATGCTATATAATTTTCTATGAGTTTCGTTTGGTTTCTTTGTTGAAGTTGAATCAACTTGCTAGTATGAAACTCTAATTGTCAGAGATTTTATGATTTATTTAGGTTTGTGTTTGAGGACCAAATTGACTTTATCAAGGCAACTGTAATGGATGGTGACAAGGTATATTCATTAGTTTCTTAGTTTATTGAGTCATGCTTGTCTAGCTCCTTGATTTTTGTATTAGTTTTTCCTGTTGTTCCTTATAGTTTCATTTTACTTTCTGTAGTTTGACGATGAGCTGCACAGTGAACTGGTTGACCAATCTAAAGCAAAGTCAGCTCTGGAGAAGCTTCAGGTGTGTCTTTTGTCTTTGCTTTTTTTATTTATTTATAAAGCAATCCCTTCTATTGATTTTTTTTTCCTTTCTAAAAACTCTTCAGTACATAGAAGGAATTAGAATTTATAGAAGGAATTAGAATTTAAGTGGCATGCAAATATGGACACATACAAACAATTATGAATGTTTTACCTACTCAATGGATGAAAATGTGATCAAACATATATTAATTCACCATTATTATTGGAAGATTCAAGTTAATAATCATGTATGTAGTTTTTCGTGCAATTGGAAGTTGGAATTGTATACCATGGAGCAAGCACTGTGAATTCTTGGACTGTTAAAAAATTCTTAAGGTTGTACCTGCAATGTAACAAGCTCTGTGAATTCTTGGACTGTTAAAAAAATTCTTAAGGTTGTACCTGCCATGTAACAAGCTCTGTGAATTCTTGGATTGTTAAAAAGACTTTGGCAAATCGGAGTAATATTAAGAAATTTGGAATTTTTCTTCAAAAGTTCCATTATTCTACCAGGACATCGAGTGACAAAGATGACTGGTGGTGGTCATAAGAATTATTTCTTGCCCGGTGGTCTAATAGGAGCTATATCATGTAGGCTAATGTAGATATGTTACAAATATGGTACGTTTGATTTACTGATAAATTATTTGAATTTCAGGAGGAGAGAAAAACTCTACCTATTTATCCATATCGAGATGAACTTCTCAAAGCTCTTGATGTACATCAGGTTTAAAATTTTTCCTTATCAGAATCTTGTCCTTGAGTGAAAATTTATTAATCCACTCTTGCTTCTGATGACCATGTCGCCATCATGGTTAAGGTGTGCTTTGGTATATTCACTCACTAAGTTGTATTGAACTGGAAAGACATCTCTCTAGGCATACAACAGTGTGGCTTAGGTTTATGATTTGCTCTTGGAAGTAACATTTCTGTACCCATCTGCATATTCAAAAGAAAAATTTGCTTACCATTTTCCATTGGTGTTCATTCATGTCTAATGAAGGTTTTACTGCATTATTTTTGGTTAAAAATAGTTTCTCTTTATAAGAATAGAACAGGATTTCGTTATAGACCGTCTTTTACTGCTTTTGATCAGTTACATGCATTATATTTCTTCGAAAAGTTATATTTAATCTTTTGATGGGCAATTCAGAATACCTTGACTAATAGGCTGACAGTCACTCTTCCTCCCTCCTCACACACTGGACCAGAAAAGAAAAGAAATAGGAAATGAGAGAAGAATCCAAATTTGTATTGCAATATTTCCATATAAATTCCTATCAGGATGCTAAATATTTTCTTTTTAATTTGTATTGCAGGTGCTTGTCATTGTAGGGGAAACTGGTTCAGGGAAGACCACCCAGATACCCCAGTACCTTCATGAAGCTGGTTACACAAAGCGTGGGAAGGTATAAGATTATTCTTAATTAATGGTCGATACCTTGTGATAGTTACGTTCTGCTTAACTTCGAAAATGATAGGAGTGAGTATAGCGATGAATCTTTACTTCTAGCAGGAGCTTGGAAAGAGGGAGGAATTTCCTTAAACATTGTGTCCATGACCTGCAAGATTAATCTGGACACATACTTATTAATTGAAACTGATTTACTAACTAAGAAACCTGTTACTTTATTTTAGTTTTTCGGTTGAGAAGATAGAATGGGTAGGATACTTGTTTTCTTGTGGATATTTAAGATTTTGGTTTTAAAAAATATGTTTATGACAGTCCTTCAAATCAAATATGCTTTTTCAACCCATTCTATGAGTTCTGACACATGATCCTAGATACTGAGTTCTCACATTCACTATGAATATTCAGCAAACTAATGTGCATCCAAATTAAGACTGATTCCTAGATTCCCACAAGAGTTTAAACACAGAACTGATTTAGGGTAAATCTGTTAAACCTTTCTTATAGAGAATCCTTTCGTGAGTACAAGGCTGTGTATAGCTTTACTGTCCTCGAAACAAATAATATATGCTTCTTGATGCAAGGATAATGAGTGTAGATTAAGTCTGTCTGATGGAGTTTATCTACCTAAGCGTGGAATATGTACTATAGTTGCCTTTATACTAAGCTTTAACTATTGGGCTTTGCCTCAACAAGGAATTGTTATATTTGTGATGTTTCTGATTATTGCCCGCCAAAAATGGAATCAAAATTTTTTAAACTTATATCTAAATCTTAAAAAAATCTGTACCGTGAATGACAACAACGCCTGTGAACCATTTATATCACAGGTTCTTGTGACGTATTACAAGAAGTGGAAAACACGGTGATAGTGCTAAGGTCTTTTAGAACTTATGTAACTTCTGAGAACTTGAAAGAAGTATGCATATAATTTTTTCTCCAATCAGGTTAGCTCATATCAACTTGGTTGCAGGTTGGTTGTACGCAGCCACGACGAGTGGCAGCTATGAGTGTGGCTGCTCGGGTTTCTCAAGAAATGGGTATCAAACTTGGGCATGAGGTATGTGTATTTATTTGTTATTTTCTTCAACATTTCCGTTTGTTCTATATCATCAAAAATTTCCAGGATAACTTCATGTGGCTTTTATGCAACTTTCAATCCTATGATACTAGCACATGTATATGTCTCTATTTTCATACATGATTTCTTTGCAGCTGGTGTTTTTAATCAACTGTTGTCTGCTGCTAAATATAAGTTCCATGTTTTCTTCAGGTTGGCTATTCTATTCGTTTTGAAGATTGTACTTCAGAAAAGACTATAATCAAATATATGACAGATGGGATGCTCTTGCGAGAATTCCTTGGTGAACCAGATCTTGCAAGCTACAGGTATGCTAAATTTTGCTGTTTATCTGTTTCACATGCTTTACCATTTCATAACCATGTACTATGTTTCTAGTGTTGTGATGGTAGATGAGGCACATGAAAGAACTTTGTCGACTGACATACTATTTGGATTGGTAAAGGTAAGTAAGGATTATTACTTTATTGAAGCGAGATATGTATATCTAGCCATAATTGATACATACTGATTCGGTTTGTCAACTAATTGCGGAATCTGTTGCATTATGTCATACATCAGAAAGTGTTTCCAAAAGCAAATGTTTGAGTTTGTGTTTACTGCTTCTTGACTGATCAATATGTAAACTGCATTATAGGATATTGCCCGGTTTCGTCCAGATTTGAAGTTGCTCATCTCAAGTGCTACACTTGATGCTGAGAAATTCAGTGATTACTTTGATTCTGCTCCAATCTTTAAAATTCCAGGGAGAAGATTTCCAGTCGAGATACACTATACTAAAGCCCCGGAAGCTGATTATTTGGATGCTGCAATAGTAACTGTACTTCAAATTCATGTGCAGCAGCCGCCTGGAGATATTCTAGTATTCTTCACTGGTCAGGAAGAAATTGAAACAGCTGAGGAAATTCTAAAGCACAGGACAAGAGGCTTGGGGACAAAAATTGCGGAACTTATTATCTGCCCGATATATGCAAACTTACCAACTGATCTTCAGTCAAAAATATTTGAACCCACTCCAGAAGGGGCACGAAAGGTTGTCCTTGCAACAAATATTGCAGAAACATCTTTAACAATTGATGGCATTAAGTATGTCATTGATCCTGGTTTTTGCAAGATGAAATCATTTAATCCAAGATCTGGCATGGAGTCTTTGCTGGTCACTCCTATTTCAAAAGCTTCTGCAAATCAGCGTGCTGGCAGGTCAGGTCGAACAGGTCCAGGAAAATGTTTTCGTCTCTACACTGCCTACAATTATCACCATGACTTGGATGATAACACTGTACCAGAGATACAGAGGACTAACCTGGCCAATGTTGTGCTCACTTTGAAGAGTCTTGGCATTCATGACTTACTAAATTTTGACTTCATGGACCCACCACCTTCTGAGGCACTGCTAAAAGCACTAGAATTGCTCTTTGCATTGAGTGCACTGAATAAACTTGGTGAGTTGACAAAAGTTGGTAGAAAGATGGCTGAATTTCCACTTGACCCAATGCTGTCCAAAATGATAGTTGCTTCGGATAAATACAAGTGTTCAGATGAGATCATTTCCACTGCTGCTATGCTTTCTGTGGGCAATTCAATCTTCTATCGTCCAAAAGATAAACAAGTTCATGCTGACAATGCCAGACTGAACTTCCACACAGGAAATGTTGGTGATCATATTGCTCTTCTCAAGGTTAGCTATGCCTCCATTGTCAATCAGGTTATATGCACTTATTTTTTCATACAAGTACGGTCTTGCAGATGCACAAGCAATTACTGATATAATTTCAATTGAACAAGCACCATCTTGCTTATATCTTATCGTATTCATAGATATGCTTATTGGTACTATTTCTCTATTTATCTTCTTCACTTGTTTCTGGATCAAATGTTCTATGAAAATCTTAGTAAAGCTTATTGGTTGATGGTCAAGTTGTATGTCAATATTCAAGTTGCAAATTGCAATATATTAATGTACGAAAATTATTGGTCATAGATTTTGGATTCACTTGCATATAGGACTTGCTTTTTGTTAGTGGTTTATTAACCCTCCTTATTCTTGTTCTATTTAGGTTTATAGTTCTTGGAAGGAAACTAATTACTCAACTCAGTGGTGCTATGAAAATTATATTCAGGTATAATACTTTGTTGTCAAGATCTTCCGTTTTAGTATCCTATTCTCAATCATGTATTCTGCTTGGGCCCTTTTCTCCATACGTTAAGTTGTTTGGCAGTGAACATTAGAGTTCCTCTCTATGTCCCCTTCTATATATCTGCATTTGTTTATCAGAGCTATGAAGTCATGATGTTTAGTGTAATAAATCTTAATTTACCATCTTAGATTTATCCAAAACTAATAGTTTTCCTCCTGTGAAGAGGCACTAAAGGCCGCTTTCATGAAGTATAGCTGCCTTTTTTGTCTGCTGACTACGATAGCAATGATGTCACTTCTCCAATTTGATTTTTCTTTCATCAATATTGCACACTTCCTTTCTCTGTTAGTCACATCCTATCCGGCACTTACAAACAAAAGATAAAAGCTAGTTTATATGTTTTACTACTGTAACATGTAGCTAATGTTAGAATTCCATCTTAGCTTTTCAAGAAGCTTTCGATAGTTTGTTGCTGGCTGTGTATATTTCTTATTGATTGTTTGATTTTTTAAGGTTAGGAGTATGAAACGAGCTAGAGATATACGTGACCAGCTGGAAGGTCTTTTGGAGAGAATTGAAATTGAGCTAACTTCCAGTCCCAATGATTTAGATTCCATAAAGAAGTCCATAACATCAGGTAATTCACAGGTTACTACTCTCTGGTGTTAGACTGTGAAGCATGAGTACTTGTTTTGGTCACTAGTGATCTATTTCATATTTGATTGTTTCTTCTAGGTTTCTTCCCTCACTGTGCAAGGCTTCAAAAGAATGGGTCTTACAGAACAGTGAAATATTCACAGACTGTTTTTATACACCCCAGCTCGGGCTTTGCACAGGTGAGCCATGCAATTCCATCCTTGTTTTCTTGTTAAAGAAGTAGGAAGCTAATTGTTAATGATTTTGCTTTAAAGTTGCAACATGGGAGCCAATTATGTACTTTCTATCAGATATTTTTATCTCTTGGAACTCATTAATGCTTGTCTAAAAGCTGTTTACTGTTGCTCCTTGTGCGAAAGGAACCATAGAACAGATGTTTATAGATACATCTTTTTTGCCCATTTTGGGAAACCAAAGCTTGGAGATCTATGTATTGACTTGCTTCTTTCAGGTACTCCCAAGGTGGGTTGTATACCACGAGTTGGTTCTTACTACAAAGGAGTACATGAGGCAGGCAAGTTTGCATTCCATTTTAAATCTACTTCTTCATAGACTTCTTCCGTTCAAGTGACATTGGTTTGGACCAACTAAATATGGGGGATGACTGCAGGTAACTGAACTAAAACCAGAGTGGTTGGTGGAAATAGCCCCTCATTTTTACCAGATGAAGGATGTTGAAGATTGTAAGCCCTCTGTCTCTAACTCTGTGTGTATGTATGTGATATGCATATATTAAGGATCTTACATCTAAACGAACATCCAAATGCTCAGTTTGATGTGCTGGATGTGCTATATTCAGATGAACATCAATTATTTTAATTGGAGGATTACGTAGAAACTCACTTTAAGCAATTATATGTTTAGTATTTGTTTGTGCAATATGACGCTAACATTTGTATATCCTTTGATTTTGTGAATATGGCAGCGGGATCAAAGAAAATGCCACGTGGTAGAGGACTACCCAATAGCAGCTAGTTGCAAGCTGGGTAGCCAGGGGATGGAGAATTGTACAGTATTATGAGGTTGCTTAATCGAGTGAAATTAAGAACTGCAAATATGATCCCAATTTGAAAGGTAGAGATTATATGTGGGTTACCTGTCAGAGTTCAGCTGCATCACCCTCTGGATCAATCCGTACAGCTAATTCAGAAAGTACTTCTGTTGTTGGTCTTCCAGGCCTCTGCAGAATTCGTCAATCTAAACTAAAATCGGCTCTATAAAAATTTTGTGGATCGAGTGTTCAATCTTTCGATCTTTTCTATGTTGTACAAAATGCGTGGGGAAGGGTTGCATATTCACTAACAGCTGCACATTAGGATTTAGTTGCATTTTCTCTAACTGCTGCGGATGAAAGGATTTAGCTGCATTTTCATTAATTGCTGCACAGGAAAGGATTTGTGTAAAATTTTTCTGTACATGGAATTAGTATAATGCTTGAAGGTACAAAGTTGGTTGCAGCTTTTGTTAGCTTTAGCTTAGAAACTGTAAGTAAAACACAGTTCTGACTGGTTTGTTGCCTGTATGTGACTGTATCTGGTCTGTGACCAATAATATAAGCGTTATGGATTCTTTCATATAGTTATGCATTCAAGTCACAATGTGATAGAGAATTTTTCGTAGACTAAGAGATTAGAAGAAACAGAGGAAGAAGAAACAGAGTTGGCAAAAATCTTGAATCTTTCCTTCTATATTGCCATGACTATATATAAGGTAACAACAGTGGCTCAATCCACTAACAGATTTCAACAAACAAATAGAAGATGCTGGCTACTTATTCGACTAGTCAATTAACAATCAAGTCAACTAACAACCAAAACTTTAGCAGCAACAGAATAGGACTAGGTTTAACAACTCTGACCATGTACACCAATGCTGTTCATCGAGACCCATGCACTACCAATGCACATATCATTCTCCCCTACTTAAAGTATTCTTGTCCGCAAGGATTAAGTCGGGATAAGTGCATGAAAAATGCCATAGATTTTCCCAAGTGGCATTATCCTCCGAAGTCCCTGCCCATTTAATCAAAACTTTGGTCTTAGGCCTGTATTTTCCCTTCTGAATGGTTTTGCAATTTAACACTCTCTAGTATTGGTAGTGTTACTGATTCATCTTGAATGGGTGGTAAAGCTAGCAAGGTTGGAGATCTGCTTCCTAGAGATCTTCATAAGAGGCTCACATGAAACACATCATGTACTTGGACTCCTGGTGGTATATGCAGCCGACCCAACTTTAGCCAATATCTCAAAAGGTCCAAAGAATCTAGGAGTAATTTCACCGAGCTTCGAAAAGCTATTGAGGATTGGCAGTAGGGTTGTAGCTTCAAATAAATATAATCAACCACCTAAAATTGTACCTCTCGATGATGTTGATCCGCTTGGTTCTTCATCCTGTCTTGGGCCATAACCAAATTACGTTTCAAGTCTCGCAAAATGGTTGTCCGATCACGCAAATGTTCATCCACAACTTGTACTCGCGTTGTCCCTGAAATATAAGGAAGTAAGTTTGGAGGAGGAATACTATATACAACTTCATAGGGAGTAATTTTGGTAGCTGAATGTCGGCTTGTATTATAACTAAACTCAGGCCACGACATCTAGTCAATCCATTTTTGGGGTTGATCTCCCGTGAAGCACCGCAAGTATTGCTTGAGTATACAATTATTAACCTCGGTCTGACCATCCGTTTGTAGGTGGTAACTTGAATTCATTTTGAGTTTTGTTTCCTGCAACTTACTATGAAGACCTATTATTTCTTGAACTTACTATGAAACTCGGCATTAGTTTGATTCTTTGTTCCCATCTTGAGCCTAACCTGCTCTGATACTATTGATAGAGAATTTTTCGTAGACTTTAGGAGGAGGACAAGCTTAGGTAGTGATTTTCATCTATTGGTTAAATTTTTTTCTTTGTTCTGATCCAGTATTTAACTCCAACTTGGATCAACACGTGAGAGTAAAATTTTGGATGACATCTCTTTGTCTCTACTTACCAAGAAAAATACGATGCATAGTGGAACAGATTAGGTTTCCTCTATTTCGTAAGTGAGGTGTTAGGACATTGAGGAAAAGAGCATAGAATGGTCATGAAAGTCTTAGTTTTGTTTCTTTTGACTTTGGTTTAGCTTCAACACAATAAACTTGCTAGTATGAAACTCTACTTTGACATTTTATGACTTATTAAGCTTGCATTTGGGGATCACATTGACTTTCTCAAAGGCAAGTGAAAATGTATATTCATTAGTTTTTTAGTTCATAGAATTTTGAATCAACTATTGTCCAGTAGTAAATATTAAATATTAAATAATAACTTTTGAACATTCATTTTTATTACTCATTTTGATATATGAAAATTACTTCTCTTTCACAATAATAATTGATAATGATATTTTTAATTATTTAAATAATATATTATTTATTAATCATTTATCTATTTTATTCAATAACTAATAATAATTTTGAATAAAATTTTATCCAATGTTAAACATAAAATATCAAATAATTAATTTATTTAAAATTATGTATGAGGATTTATATGACTTTCTAGTGATGATGGATGGTGACAATGTACATTCGTTAGTTTTTTATGTTAGAAATATGTGGATTAATATAATCGTAACATTAATTCCATATGCATAATCATTAATTGAATTGCCTAATATATGTT
>JAOQMP010000007.1:14491972-14521528 GCA_027563575.1 Erythroxylum pedicellare
AAGATGGTGGCAGCATACAAGGCAATCTAATTTGGGATAAAAAAGAACATTTTGATACAGCTAAATATAACTAGATTAAACTTTTTCTGTGGCCTACTGATGTATTAGCAGAGTTAGGCTTCAGGGCTCCATTGTTTAACATGGGCCAAGGAGAAGCCCAAAAAGCATCCAAATGCTCCCTAAAAAAGGCTAAAAAGAATGAAAAGGGTTGGATATAAAAGAAACCGAGATGTAGCAACCAACTGACTACTAGAATTGGACACGCAAAGATTTACCTCAGCACCACATTTTCTATCTTCTTAGCTCTGCTCACAAAATCTTCCATAATCTTTGAGAAGTACTCATCACTCATTCTGTGCCATGTTTTAACCTTCTCTGTGAGGCTGAGGACAGGAAGAAACAAGGACAATCATTATACAACAAAAAGGTGATACAAGGATAAACAGGACTCATTTCACCAAACCATAAAAATTTGACCAATTTGATGGCAATGCTTACATATTTCCACTTTGCGATTGGACAGGAGTATCAGTTCCAGTGCAGAGGGCACTGCATGCATTTCCTATTGTTGTTCTAGCTGCGAAGTTTGCAACACTCTCACAATGTGAAACAGCATCTGCAGACATAATTGATGCGAGAGGAGGGTGAAAGAGCAGTTGCATTAGCTGTGTTGTCAGTATAAGCCTTCTTCTAGATCTAAGAACTGGAGGTCCATCTTCTAACATTTCAGTCTCCTCTTCAACCTGCCATTGGACATGAAACAATTGGAGCTGCCACACTAACTAAAAGTGAATATTTGTTTGGATGGTGAACAGACAAGGAGGAGAGTCGTAAGAGGAGATAAATAACTGATCCATTCTCCCACAACTTCCCTTTTTCTCCTCATTTACATACTTAGGAAAATGAAAACAAAAGAGCAAGCTCAACAATTGTTGAGTAGAATTGACGAGACCAAGTACTGAGTATTACCTTCTCACTCGGCCGGTTTACTGCCAGAGCCCAATCCATTTCCGCTGTACTGCAGTTATAAAAGAAAAAAGAAGTAACCCATAAGTTACAACAATACAAAACAAAGAAAATATAATTCAACTCTGCAATTTCTAGAGTAAAAACAGCATTGCATTATGGAATCCTAAGATCATAGTGCAGTATATGTCAATCACCTAATATTGTGAATCTTTTGGAGACCCTGTGTCACTTCCTTTTGCCAAGATATAAGTCCGGAAGTAGCACATTTACGCTTTTTCAGTCTCCTAACCAACATACCAGTACCAGTATCAGTACCAGTATCCGCATCATCAGAATGTAATAACTGAGGTGAAGTAAAATTCTCAGTTACTGACAGTGCATGATTCGAGCCCTTTTGAAAGACTCCATACTGCCCACCATCAGCAGTAGCATTTCCTTGCGGCATATAACTATGGGCATGCAACTTATCAGACGGCCTTCCAACAGGGAAAGGCAATTCTGCAGTTTTCATGGAGGCATTTTTTGGTGTACCATATATGGACAATGTCTGCCCATTTTTAAAAGTTCCATATCGATCAAACCAAGATGGAGCCATTTGGGGACTGACATTAGAATTCTCACCTCTAAAAGGAGCTTCAACATTACTATTGACAAAATTATGAGGGGCATTATGTCCAAATGCAGGAACATCACAAGAGGATTCACTTTTATCACAACAATCAGTTGGTTTTGATGTAAAGTTTAGTATCTTAGAATCTCCAGATGCATTTAAGGTATTGCTTGCTGATGAATCTCTGACCATATTATGGTTTCCATAAAGTGGATGTCCTCCTTGGGGAGCCACCACCTTTGCATCCACAGCACCATCAGGACCTCTTAACCTCTTCAAACTCGGATCAACTTCTGAATCTTTCATGCCCTGATACTGATGCATTAAGTTGTAATTTTGATGCAAAGTATTATTGGGTATTAGCGATTGGCCAAAAGCTTCAATTATTTTTTGAGTACTGCCAGGTTTTGAAAGAGGTGTGTCATCCGAATAATCTAAAACAGCTTCTTTTCCATGTGACGTACTAATTCTCTTCTGCCCAGAATCATTCTCAGGTGAAACATGCTGCTCAAGGTTTCCTTTTGATTGCTGCTCCTTCCCAACGAAACCATGTGAATTTGGAAATCCAACATATTCAGTTAGACTGTTCCCTCCTCTTTGTGCATTTTGATCTTCTAGCTTCTGCGGTTGGGAAAAGGTTGTCTCTAAACTGTCAATTGATTCAACATTGGACTTCAGCATATTGGATGATACCCTGAAAGGCTGACTGCCAAATGGACGCTGCTGCAATGAAGCACTGTTCCAAATAGCAGGAGACACTTTTGTAGGGACCCCATCCGGAGAGAAACCAGACATGTGGTCCTGCTGAGAAGCTGGAGCAGCTTCCAAGACTGGAAATTGTTGGGTAGAACCACTCGCATGGTTTTGGTTATGAGGAACCAAATGAGAGACCTCATTAGAGGAAGCAATGTCATTATTGGCTGTACTTTTGGAGATGCCTGGCAATGATGACAATGCTGGTTCACTGGTTTGAGCTCTATCGATAGACTTCTCAATCTGTTTTAGCTGAGGAGTAAACCTATCTATAGATAGATTGACAGACGGATTGTTAGTTGACTGTCCAGACTTATCATTCATTTGCTGATTCTCATTGTAATTTCTCACGTAAGGGAAGCCAGGAGAAAAGGTAGCAGATCTCTCTTTCTGGAAATGCTTATTATTTTGTCCAATTGCAGCAAACATGTTAGTCCTTAATTCTCTTTGAGATGTTTCACTTGAAAGAGGTACTGACTGGACAGAGGATGCAGAAGCCAGCCAGGCACGGTTCTTCTCTCCTATAATAGGACCAATGCTATTAGTTTGATTATGCTTTGTCTGAGATGAGTTCCCAGAAGGTAATGCATGCTCTGGATGGGATAAGAATTGAGATGGGGGAGCCAGTTGTAAACCAAATCCTTGAGAAACAGAAGATTGATTTTTCTGAAGTGATCCATCAGATGTCTCTGCTTGAGGCATCTCAGAGGATTGAGTGTTGTTGGAAGAGCTGGGCCGCATCACATTACCATGCTCCCTAGCTTGGTCCACCTTTTGAAGTAGCTCAAGCATAGTTTGACTGCAGTATATATATCATTCAACTTTCAAAATAAAAATTCCAACGATATAATAAGATTTTCAGAAGGCCAGGAGGAAAATGATAGAACCATGCAAATATAACTAGTGTCAATGACAAATTCTAAAAGCAAGAATTGAAATACAAATAGAGCATAACAAAAAAAATTGAACAACTATATGATAGCTAAAAAAATGCAAAAACTAGAAGGCAGATAAAAAATATCCAACTACCTTGATGTTGCGGTTTTGTTGACTGCATTTTCTTCATGAAAACTGGTTGAATGACCCTGTAAATAAATAAAAAAATGAAATAATCAAAAGATTCTGACATCTGCAGGATTATTTAGTATGGAAAACATGATATAGTCCCATGAAGCAACAGTCAGCTTCTCAATTACCATTGAGTTTCTAGCCAAATGACTCGGAAAGTTTGACCGCCCACTGTAGCCTAGGTCTTGAGCTTTTAATCCTTGTGAAACCTCGTGCACTGACTGTGAATGCACAGTATTTCTTGCTTCTTGAGAAGGGTCAATATCAACCTCCAAATCACCCATGGGATGATATTGAAATTTACGAATTCCAGAAGGCTTCCGAGCAACATGACTGGAAGACTTCTGTTTGCTTCCAGGAAAAGTACCAGAATCATTGGCATTAAACCACGAATTTTCTCTGCCACCGGCAATTGAGGTCTGGTGAGACATATTGTCAAATTTATTAGTAGCATTTTCCCTTGTATTAACATTCTGTGAATCATGAGCTTCAACTGCCCCATTTTGCAAATTATTATTTCCAAAAGAATGAAGAGTTGGACGGGTTTTATCCATATGAGCTTGATACTTTCTTGGAATCTCATTTACTTTAGCATTCACTGAAGAATCAAAATGCTTCCAAACATCAATACTATTACTGTTTGAAAGCTGCTGGCTGCTTTCCCGATTGGGCTTGATGGTGCCTGAATCTGGCACTGCAGCAACCTGGCTGTGGTTAGAATTTTCTCTATTAACCTGCGGGCTCCCAATATGACCCCTTGCCCCATACACAGAACTCTTCTCATCAGTACTCTGAGAAGTTTGTGCTGGGCTTTCAGTGTGCGGATCTTTAATAGCAACACCTGAGCTGAATGACACTGAATTATTGTAGTTCCAGCTACTAGGTCTGTCACTTTGTTGGCCAACAATATATGGTGGTGTGCCATGATCTGTCCATGAACCAGGAAAGTTGTTTACTTTTGACTTTACATCTGAAGAATGAGAACCATTTTCATATACATTATTGCCTACATCAATTTCCTGGTGTAAAAGGCCAGGATCGAACCATTTTAATCCTTCCACAGGAACCTGAGCCGTAAATTTCTGGGAAGAGATATTCTGCAACCTATTGTTCTGTTCTGGAGAAGTTTTGACCCCTAATTGTTGAACTCCATTGTTGGAGTTACCAGACGGTGATAAGGGGCTAGAATTCAGAACAGGGGCAGTCTGCAAACCATTACTGGCCCAATGAAATGAGTGGTGTTTATTACTGTTATTAGCAGCTGGCATCTGTTGAGTCCCATCTGGAGGTTGGTTACTCCTGAAAGCTACACCACTCCACTCTTCTTGCAAACCCGCATCAGCACTTGAGGTTTCTGCTACAGCAGACTGCATGAGAGCACTCCAGCTCCCACTCTGCATAGAAGGGAATGTGCTAAAACAATCTGAACCATCAAACATGTTATTACCACCTGAACCAACAATAGCGCCCTTACCAAAGGCTTCCCACAAGTTGTCATCTGAGCCAAACAAAATCTTTTCTTCAGTAGGATCCAAGGTAGACACAGTTTTCGAAGGAGGAACTTGCGTCATAGTTTTCTCCTCTAACATTCCTAATGGACCAACCACCTCTTGCCTCCCTAGAAAATCCGGCATAAGTCCATTGCTTTGCTGTACATTTATTTTCTGCAAGCTTTCCAAACTAAATCCACTATTTACACCTTGATTGCCAGCACTGCCAATCATTCCTCTGCCCTGGTATCCCTGTCTGAACAATGAATTCCCTTCCTGAGTGCCAACTTGTTCTGAAAATCCAGAATAAGGATTAGCTGGAGATGAATTGCTGCTGCTTGATATCTGTTGCATTGTAGTCTTCTCTGTTTGCAGGGTTGAAAAGTGACTCGGAGTTACTCTTGTTCCAGAGATAGGAACACCATAAAGAGACTGATCAACCTGTTGAGGAACCATACCCGTCAAACGTGATGCCTGGCCATGCTCCAAAGGGAATACAGATCCACTTGATGATGTTTGCAAAACTGGAGGCACACCACGGTGATGCCAGTTTGGACTACCAGTCATAAGTTCAGGGTGCCATGAATAGTTAGATGTATCATGTACTGGAATGCCATTAATCAAAGCCTGTGAATCATTGCTAGCTGCCTGTTGTGCATTTACAGAATTAAGTTGCCTTATTTCTTGCTGCTGCAATTGTTGCTTCTGAAGTTGGTGCTGCTGCCTCTGAATTTCTTGCATTTGTTTAAATAAATATTGTTCCTGTAAAAGTTGCATGTCGTTCATGCTTGGATGTTGCTTTGGTGAAGACTGCTGCATACCTGGATGATGGTCATTCATTTGCTGTTGCCCTCCAAAAAAGTCAAAGTTGACTGGAGATTCACTAGAATCTACCCTTGTTGTATTTTTCTGATTACGCCCGTAACCATTCCCTACCTGTGAGTCAAGAATTGAAACTCCTCTGGACGTTAAATTATGTCGATCAGCTTCTGTTTCCATTCCCAAAAAGTTTGCATCATTCTGCCTCGATGTAAAAACCTGATGCCCATGCATAAATCCATTCAGCATTGTCTCTTGGTTTTGGGATTGACTTCTCGCAAACTCAGGCTGCAATGTTGCCGGTTGAAAGTCAATACCATGCTGCATGATTGATGACTGGCTGCCATGTCCTCTTTCATAATCAGCTAATGTCAAAACAAAAGAATATACTTAATAAAACAGAATATCTTAATCATATCTCATGCATAAAGCTCAAATCAAGACATCCTTAGTGTCATAATTAGGGTTGGCCTGGGTTGAGTGGACTTCGGGCCGGGATTGAGCCAAGGTGGCCTGCCTGAAAGCCCAAAAGGCCCACTGTCAAAACAACATCACCCAACAGGGTTTTGCACCAGGTTCGAGGCCACCCCTACTTGTAGTGAGAAATAAATGACAGAAACAAAATATAGAGCCACTTTAGGATATAGTAGCCCAACTTCTAATGGTTTGCACAATTTATACCTGATGGCTGTATATTGTGATTCTTTAAGTTAGAGATATGAGTTGTGCCAATCTGTCTGTGATTTCCAGTCCACAGACTGTTACTTAGCCCGGACCAGCTCCCATCAATGATTTGTGAGCGGTGTTGACCCTGGTAGAACTTCTCCTGGCCAAAGAAATTATGTATCCTATCTCCAACTTCGTTGCCAGGCATAGATAACCCACTCCACAATTTTTTAGCAGCTTAATTCTGTGAGTGCGGAATCACGATCTAAAAGGAACACAAATAAGCCCAAATTTATGCATACAAATAACTGATTAAGGAAAAAATAAATGCTGAAATCTTTATCAGGATCAGTAATCTCCAAACCTCTTCTCTTTCATTTAAGATACACTCTTACTGCAAACTCCCTGCCACTCAAAAGCCCATACTGCATAAAACAATGAAAGACCTCAATAAAGGGTAATAATATCACATTATATCAATGGCCAAAGAAATTATTGAGGAAATAGAGAAAAATATTATGAGTTGCCATAGAAATGATTATGATATATCAACTCAAGTAACCCTAACACACTAATAACTATCAGCAAAGTGTTGTCTCTCATCTACACACCCCAAATCCTCCATTAATGATTTATAAATTCATTTCTTTTTTCTTTCACACTTTCACTTTCCCTTTGCTATTTTCTGGTATTTAGGGTTGTTCTGTTATTTTATATCTCATTGCATTTTTTCAGTAACTTTTTATCTTATTATGTTTGAGTTAACTCCTATGTATAGGTTTGTATTTCTATTCTTAGAAACTTTTCATAATTGAATTAGACAGGAATCCTATTCTGCTTACTGTTCTCTCTTCCTCCCACTCCTACATCAACATTTCTCCCTTCCCCATACTTACATCTTCCGTTTTCTTCTTCCCCTACTTCCCTTTCTCCTTCTCAGCCCATTTTCTACCTCCCTGCTCTGTGCTACATAACTGTAACTCTTATGCCATTGAAGAAAAAGAAAAACTAAAAGTCTCAACTAACTAGGACAGGGCAGTAAAATCAATTAAGTTTTTCCAGTCACAAAATGGACCACTTCAAAATAATTACAATTTTTATTCTTTCTATTTCACAAACACAGTAAGATCTTTCACCTCCGAACACATAAATCTCCCTTGCCTATTTGAGCAGCTAGGGACACAATCTAAACTCAACAGTACAAGAAAATGAGCCTCCAAAATACTGCCACCTTGATGAAATTCTAAATAGATCTCTTTTGGTCTCTAACTTAGTACCAACCTCAGTATCCAAGTACAACTAAATTATCATTCAATGAAATCTTGCAAGGCCTACTAAAAAGCAAAGTACTAACAATTGCTTACCATCAATCATTGAACCAAAACTCTATAAAACAAAGAACCCACCAGTGTTCCTAAATTTAGCCTGTCCTTCGCATAATGCATATGACAATCTGCATTTTAGTTTCAAAACTTATGAAACAACAGATCCAAGCTTATACAGCATCTGACAGATCATTCTGGTCATAACATTCATGATTTTAGAACCAAGTCAAAAATTCTGGCATCGCCTTAGGATGCAGATAATCATTGAGCAAAAAAAATCACAAAGTAAATTTCTGCAAGCCAATTTCTTAACCTGCACCAATCTCTTAGTAATTTCACAATATTTTGTAAATTACATACAAATGGTGAACTCAGATTTACTTTCTATAAATGTCCCATGGCTACTTTGGGAATTCACTGTTAAATCAAGCAATAGTCAGTAAAACCTTACAGATCCAAGCTTCTGACAGATCATGTGGTCATAATATTCCTGATCTTAAAACCAAGTTAAAAATTCTGGCATCCCCTACAATGCAGATAATTAATGAGCAGGATAAAGTACCAAGTATATTTGTGTAATTCACACCACTTTGTAAAGTACATACAAATGGTGAACTCAGATTTACTTTCTATAAATGTCTCATGGCTCCTTTGAGAATTCACTGATAAATCGTGCAGCAACCGAAGGACATAGATAATAGCATGACGTACACCAAATGCTGATGTGGCCAGTACAGTGAATACCTAATGCCGGGCATATCCCAAGCCAAGACCCGTAAACAGGGAAATAAATCAACAAATGACAGTACTTGAATTGGCGAAATCTCAAGCAGAAGAACCCTTACATTCATTGTCAGTACGTCTAAACATAAAGAAAGGAAAAAAGAAAATTTACTCAAATTACGTTGCTACGTATCCCACAGCCTTGTTCACCACTAGCTCGCTATCTCTCCCACACGCATACAGAGAAATAAAGAGAAGTTAATGACAGAGCTTCAGTCAAACTAAGCCTGTACGATTAAGCCTTACCTCACTTGAACTGATACTAAAGCGTGAGATTTTCATTCCTTTTCCTTTTCCCTTCTCTTTTACAAGCAACCAAAGACAACCCAAAACCCCCAAATTCGTACAAAATCTCAAATTTGGTACCAAAATGACGCTAGATCGAGAGATGACAGAGTGACACAATCCCTTTCAGCATAAACCATTTCCACCCAAACACAATCGCAAACAAAAATTAGGAACATGAAGTTGAAACAAAGCTGCCCACCTCTGAGGCACCAGAAGACTGGGGAAGATTCCACGGTTAAATGCAATTTAGTCTTCGCCCAAGTTAGGGTTTCAGGGCAGAAAAAGGAAGTTCGAGGTTCACAATTTTCGCTTGACGCCTCCACTTGAGCTCCTCAGAGATTGTCAATTTCAAAGATGGATTAGTGTTTGAATCGGGGAGATGTAAAGAGGTGACCTTGAGCTCAGCGAGAGAGAGAGAGAGAGAGATAGAGCTATGGAAATAGTGAGCGAATTTTTCAACGAACAGAGGAACAAAATTGAGGTTCGGATCCGAAGCTAAGGTTGGGATAACGAAGCAGCGTTAGGTCTGGATCCGAAGCTGAGGGAGGAAAGTGTGTTTTTTAAAGACGGGTTTGGAGGGGAAATTTTGAGAAATGGGGAGATGGTTACGTGGAGAGGGAATTAGGCGTTTCTTTTGGACTAAATTTTAAAACTTGTAATTTCACATTAACAGCGTATTAAAGTTAACTTTTCTTTTATTTTTTATTAACAATTCACATATTTGCACATATTAGAGTAGTTGGAGGGTTGCTTTAGAAGATTTAAATCCTCATTCCAAATGTATATAAAAACTAATTAATTATCAAAAAATCACAAACTTTGCTCAATTTTACAATTATAGCCTGAATTTTAAAATGTGGTAATTAAATGCTGAAATTTTTCTTTTTTTTTAATTTTAACCTAACGTTATTATCTCCGCTAACTTTGCTGATGTGACTTAGTACATGTTTTAGAAACCCTAACTATTAATACACGTTAGCTAAAATTAATATAAGTGATAAGATTAATGAAACGACATCGTTTAATCACGTAACTAAAATGACGTTGTTTCAAAAAAAATGATGTAGTTTAATCCCTAGATCAGTTTATGCAGCCCCGATGGCCTCATGCTTTATTTTCAATTTGTTCCCTTCACTTTCAATTTGTTCTCCCAATACCCTCAGTCCTTTTCGCATATTTTTGTTTCAGATTGTTATCTCGATGCCCTCACATTTCGTTTTCAATTTGTTCTCTTAACACCCTCAGTCTTTCTCGCATCGCAAGAAACTCATTTTGCTCTCGTATAGTAAAAAGCTCATTTTGCTCTTGCGTTGCATTGCAATCAGCTACGAAGGGCTAAGGATGTCAAGAGAATGAACTGAAAACGAGGAGCTTACTGGTGCACTACGATGCTAGAGTGATTTAGGACGTCAGGAGAACAAACTGAAATCGAAATGAACAAATTGAAAATGAAGGGTGAGGGCGTTGAGGCTACGTAAACTGATTTAAAGATTAAACTGCGTCATTTTTTTAAACGATGTTGTTTTAGTTATATGATTAAATGACGTTGTTGCATTAATCTTCATTACTTGTGTGAATTTTAGGTTAAGTGCATTAATAGTTAGAGTTTTTGGAACATGTGGCAAGCCACATCAGCAAAGTTAATAAAGACACTAATATCGGGTTAGAATTCTAAAAAATTGAAAGTTTAAGCATTTAATTGCTACATTTTGAAGTTTAGGTTATAATTTCAAAATTGAGCAAAGTTTGAGAATTTTTTTGCAATTATTATAAAAATATAACATTTTTATTCATTAAATTATTTTAGTATATTGAACTATACATAAAATATAATATATATATATAAACTTTTTGTTATAACATTATATATAATGGCTAATGTAAGTCAATGTTATTAATACCGTATTAGCATTATTATTGGATTTAGTTCTTGTACAGTACAATAATGGTACCAGTTGATAATCAGTACCATTTTGAGTAATTTTTAAAGTTATAAAATAGTCCCTTAATTTCTTAAATTATAAAATGATCCCTTAGTATATTGTCCTATATAATTTTTAATTTTAGACAAACTATATAATTTTTAATTTTAGATAAACTATGTCCCCCAAAATCATAATAATATAAATTTGAAATAACAACTATCTCTTCATTTATATTAATATTACTTTTCACATATTCTACATATAAACAATAACCATAATTAATATAAGAAAAAGATAGTTTAATTATCACGTATATATAAGACTAATAAGAACGCAAAATACTTAAAATGTTCCAATTTACTTTATATGATAAAGAATAATTACATTGAAACATCATCTAGTAAGAATAATATAGGTTCATAACCCTATAAGTATTATAACAAGAATTCATATTGAGGAACACAACTAAGAAAAAGTGAAACTCGAAACAAAATACTTACAGTTAAAAGTTTTATATTTTTATTGCATATATAGAACTTATTATACATTAAATACAACTGAACTTAAAGGAACAAAGCATAAATGAAAAACTAGAACTTCATTCAATGGAATATCCACTCAAATCATATTGGCCCTAATTTTCTTTTGGTACAAAATTTTCATCATTGTAAGAAGTCTCATCATTATCATCACTCAAATGCATTGTCAAATGATATGTCAATACTTTCTCATCCAAGATTATTTTCCAAGTCACTCTCATCTATCAAACTTCGTTCCTTAAAAACCAATCCACTAAAAGATTGATATAATCAAGGCAAATTGGACTTATAAAACTACTTGCTCTGTTAAGAGTTCTAGTAAGCAAATAAAATTAGATTGTTAAGATAATATAAGAAATTATACTCATCTTAATAATGATAATAACATGCCTTTCTCGATGCTTTAAGTTGTATTGAGTAAAGATCAAATTGTTCAATATTTTGTATTATAATCTATCTCTTTTTCTTAGAACGAATAAATTCGATTATGCTCCAATTTTATTCACACCCTGTTGCACTCACATATTGACTCAAAATTTGAATTGGTCCTACTAAGTAACTTTAAGACAATAAAAGTAATGTTATAAATAATAAAGTGATGATTAATTCAACTAACAAAACTAAATAACTATATATCTATATTAAGTTTTGTTTCTTTAATGAATTGCAATAGACATCTCAAAATCACCACACATCCTTGTTTATCTCAATTTATGATTTAAGGAGATCTTGCATCATCTTATGTATCATAATTGTTGTGATAGTTTATAGCATTCACATATTAACTTCAACTTTCTTTATAAAATTTGGTCTAAAATAGACACTATGATTCAAAAATGCCTAGCAACAAACAATGGAGAGTAAAGTTGCATTTTCGATCTTTCATTGGTGATTGTAAGATAAGGTGTATATAAATAAGGCCTATTTTTATATTAGTCTTGATTATTTCCTTCACCTTTTTAATGACATCTTAAAAATAAATCATCATTGCCTTCACATTATTATCAACTAAATGAAGTACTCTTACCTACAACTCATAGAAACCTCTATTCCAATGTTAGATGTAGCAAATTGAGATGTAACTCGTTTATCAGTTGTAAACATTTATTTCAACTCCTTCTTTATTAGAACAAAATACTAAAGTGATAAGAAATTAACTCTTGTAATAGCAAAACAACACAAATTCCTACTATTTTTAAAATTCTTTCTTGTCAATTTTGGACCCATACATAATTATAAATGAATTTGGTCACTTTTCTTGCTTTCTGTACAGATTCATCAATGATAAGAAAGTATTAAGCATCTTCTATATTTTTCAACATCAAGTTAATAAAATATACATTACGAGGAGTCTAATAAAAAAGAATTATACATGCTTTATAACTTTTTTCCAAGCTTTCAGCTTCTTTATAAGTAAAATCATTGTCAATCATGAATTGTATAATTTTTTCTTTATGCTTAACTTCATTCATAACTTTATCAAATATCTCAAACAAAGTATCAACATTTTCTAATAAGGCCATATGTATCAATAAACTTTAAAAAGACTATTCCCTTAGCAGAATAAACTAAAAATAATTGATATTAGGCTCATGTCTTCTACTTCTTCAACCATCACATGATTGAATATCCATAAGTTACCTAACTCATTCTTCTTTCATCTAAATAAATTCAAAATTGCTCAAAATATTACTTATGTAGTCATTAATTGAAGGAGATTTATTTCCTAAACTATAAGAGGTTATAACATCCACCATAGGTTGGTATTAATATGAACAGCATTGAATGATACACCTTCATTATACCACAATCTAGCCATTTCCATGTCCATTTTGTGAGATGTTTCTTTATATTATAAGGTGCTATGGATTAAAGGTTGAGTTCTAGGAGTTGTTCATGGTATAAAAACATTAGACACCTATCTTCTTCTATTCCTCACATCAGGTGCAACAATCTCTTCTTATTGGGTAGGAATAACAGCTTTAACATCCCCAATATTATCTTGATTGCCATAAAAAAAACTTCCACTACTAATTTTGTAGTTTATTCTTTGCCTTTTATCTTTCTCACGTTGATACTCTTCCAACAAAGTTTTCATTTTTCATTTCACGTCATAGCTAACTTTCTTGCAATACTCTACATCACCTTTAATCTCAACTAAATGCTTCTTTAATATAGTGATTCCCCCACCTTTTAAATATTTATTACAATGCAAATAAATGCTATGGTTCTTCATATCAAGAACCAATCTAATATAAATCCAAGTTGGATCTTCTTCCTTAACCTGAAGAGGTTGAATTATTAAGATTACTTGAACTTACCTCTACTTATCTATAAAAATAAATGCAATTAAAATAATATATTATGCTAAATAAATATCACATGGGCCTCTTAATCTACCTTGAAAATGGCTACTTTCTCAAATTATAGCTAAATCTAATTTTTTTCCCTTTTTTCTTCAAAAGATTGACATCACTTTATTGTTACATTAAGAAAATCATTAATGGTTCTCCCTATATTTCATGTTACAACATTATGTATACAAGGATTACATAGTTTGAACTTTTCTTTCCTAAAATGAATTTACCTTACGAGAATCACTATCTTGCCTAATATTAATATATTAATGCAATAAGATAATAAATGAGAATGAATACTCAAAGAAATGCATTTAATTCATTATGTTATAATAAAGTTGGTTATGATACTTATTATCTAGATTGTGATTAAAAAAAGGCTCTCTTCTGATAAATTATAAGGTAAGATTTTCTCTCTAATTTTTTTGTTTTATTTTGTATTCTTCCTAGTCAATCAATGTCATAGACTAATAATTTCGCAAATAATATTTGATATAAACATGTATAAACTTTAGTTAAATATATATATGAACCATAATTACAGTAAATTGAAATTGGAGAAGATATTATATAATTTTTACAAAAATTGTTGAAAACATACAAAAAAATCCAAACCTAAGATTTAATTAAAACTTATATTATTACAAGTATACAGCATAGTGAGCATACTGCATGGTTACAAAACTTATACAGTCAATATACTCAATAGATAGTATATTGATAGACATAAAGCAGAAGAAGACTATGTAGATAATAAGAGATGAAGCAATAAGGGATGGAGCAATGATGGCAGCATATAATAGTGACCTGGTGAAGAAACAACAATAATAGAGAAGAAATAGGATAGAGAAAGACACAATAAAAAGGCATAAGGATGAAGCAGGCGATGGCAAGAGAGAGCAAGGCATAAGGCAGCAATGAAGTTTGGAACTTTGGAGTTTTTTGGAGGTTGCGTGAATGAGATTGAGAAGCACCAGTTTGTGATAGATTAGTTTTTTTTTTCTTTTTCTTTTGTCCCCTAAGTTTTTTAAATTTACAAAACCAATATATTATCGGTACTTTTAGTACAGGTTGGTACCAACCAATATCGGGCAAAATTATCAGTATCAACCAGTACTTATACTTGGTGTGGTATAATAAAATTTTATATCATTTTTTAGCCAGTATTGACCGAAACAGTATAAAATCCATATCTCTTATGTAAGTGTATCATTTGTATCGCTTATTATCAATAACAAAATTTAATCAAGTTGAATTATATTTATTGAATCAAGGAAGGTGATAATTCATATTTTGATGATAACAAAATATAAGTATTATTAATGGTTTTGATTTCTATGAAAATAACAGTGGTCATGCACAAATCAAGATACATCTCATGAATATACTAGGAAAAACTTGGAGTTTCACTCATTCAAAAACAAAATTAAGACCAATACGTAATGTTTATTATACTTCCTACTTGATCAATTCTGATATTGAGACTTATCATGATATGTTCATCATCATTTAACGGATTGTATAATTCTTTTCAATCATCAAGAGGAATTAAAGGTTTAATATCAAAGAAGCCTCTTAATCCTTAAAATATACTTTAGAGAACATTAAAAGAATTGTTTAAGTGAATTTTGCTTAAAGCAAATTAATTTTTGAATGTTTGAAAATAATAGAATCATGAGTTTAATTGTATTGGTTGACCTATATAAGTTAGTAGAATAATGATATAAGTTAAAGTTGTCGAAACCTGTGTACTGAGAGTTTGTATCAATATTGGTTAATACATCGCTCGGCCAATGCGTGAGAATAGTCGATTAATATTCTAATGGCCAGTACATTTAGACATGAGAAAACAATTAGGTGTGTTATACATATTTCTAAGAGTTTTTCATATTATTTTAAGCATTTATTATTGCATTTTAGGGCGATTAAACCTTAAAGTTATCAAAGTGATCAAGCAAGAACTTTTGAGTTATGAATTCTTTTATGAGTGGGTTTACTTTCAGGAGAAAGATTGTAAGAAAAGTTGTTATCTACTTGTGGAAAACAAAATTGTTGTAAGAAGATTTCTTTTTGCCTTATTGAAAGAAGGGACGTGGTAAAAATTCCAATAAGTGTCTTAGAGAGTAGACGTAGGTAAGAGTTATTTGTCAAACTACTATAAATTAGTTTGTCTTTCTTTTTTCCTATATTCTTTAAATTATGGATTGTGTTATTGATTTATATTAAGCTATTTATCATCATATCTTGATTATTATCTAATTACATTCATTATACAAGAGATAGTTTTTAAAATTTGCCACCACTCAATCCATCTCCCTTCTAGATGCCATTAGGGACTAACAAGTGATTTCATAATGAGTCTCTTAAGTTAGCATTTCAAATGAAATTCTAGAGTAAATATCATAATAGCATACTTAGGTTCATAATCATCCTTATATAACTAATAGGGACAAAATATTAATAGACCCCCTTTCTTTTATGACCATATCTCTATTGGGAAACTAAGGTGAAGTTTTTCTTGACAATCAAAAGTGTAGATTTGTGGGAAATAGATTCAAATGGACCATTCGTTCTTGTGAACGTCATAGATAACAAAAAGATAGTCAAACTAAAGGAAGAATGGGAACCTTAAGATACGAGACTTATTTCTTTAAAGCCATTCATATTTTGTTTTATATACTAGGTATGAGTGAATTTAATAAGGTATCCATGTGTTATACACACTTGAAGTCACACATTAGTTAAAGAAAGTAAAGTAAGCATGTTAACTCACTAATATGAATCATTTCAAATGAAACATAGTGAAAGTATGTTAAGTATGTATACTAGATTTATTGATATTATTAATACTCTTAAAGGTCTTAGAAAGACCTAAACTAATATTGAAATTGTGAGAAAGCTATTTAGGCCACTTATAAAGATTTAGGAAGCCAAAATGATAATCATACATAAAGTTAAGGATCTAACAATACTACTTTTAAAAGAGCTCATTGGATCTCTCTTCATATAATAAATGAGATTGAAAAAGATGTAAAAAGAGATAACACTTTAAAGGAAAAAAGAACATAGTATTTAAATCCTTAAAGGAGGAACTGAGTGAGGAATGTGGGACATCCTCAAGTGGAAGGGATAAAGAAGATATCACCTTTATCACTAAAAAGTTCAACCATTTTTCCAAGATAAGGAACTAAAAAAAAGACTTCAAGAAAGGTAAGGTTAATTATCTGTTTTGAATATGGAAAACCTAGACTATGAAGTCTCAATATCCTCTTTTCAAAGACAATGGAAGAAATGACAAGAAGGAGAAGAGAGATAATAAGAAGAAGAAGGCTATTAAGATATCAATATGGGATTACACAGGTGACTCTGAAACTAAACATTAGGAAGGAGAAATAACTCACATGTGTTTTATGGCAAAATATAATGATGAGGTACTATCCACTCTAATCTTATTATAATGATACTAATGTTGAATTTTCATATGATAAACTAATTGAAACTTTGAAATTATGAGTATGCAATATAGGAAGCTATCTTCGAATCTTAAAGAGGTTCAAAAACATTTAGACGCATGTATGAGTGAAAATGAAAAGACTAATAATGAATTTTATAGTATCAAAGCATTTAAGAGTGTGGCAACTATATATAATGAAATCTTAGATGAATTAAAATTTAGGAAAAAGGTCCCATTGACCCCTAACATTTGGCAAAAAGTATAAAATGACCGTCGTCGTTATCTTAGCCATTAGTTTACCCCATAACATTTTCAAAATAGAACAATTTGCTTCAAAAATGCTCACTTTGTCATCCCTCCATTAAATACACATTGTGTCCCAAAACCTAATTTTCGCCTAAGTTCCCTGAATTTTCTTATTAACTAACCCCAATTGCATCTTTTATCCGTAATTTGTAGCAAATTCCTAAAATCTTCACGCTTCCTATATATTCTTCAATCGAAGTAAATCCCTGATAATCCTTTATTCTTCTTGCTTATTCTTTGCATATATTTGTTAGTTTTTAGTAGTTTTTTGGCATCTTCGTTCTCCACTCCATTCGTGGCTTCGTTCTCCACTCTATGTATGGTAATCTCACTTCAAGATGGAACATCTAAAGAGCTAGGAGGAACAAATTATACACATTCACCAAGCAAGGTTATAGAATATGGATTCTTTAAGATATTGTTTCTATTTATCTACAGCATCAGTAACTCCTAATAATATTGTATACGTAAAGGATTAGCAGTTGAATATTTGTTTCACACTTCCAAGATTAGGGAGAGTGATGCTTTTTGATGCTCTACTAATCATAAGGGTGTAGAAGAACCATATCCTTTTTCCAGTTTGATCTATGATTTCCTTTGACACAAAGTGGACTCAATCAAATGCAAGAACGCAGGTGAATCGCTCCTCATATCGCTATTAGAGTCGGAGACTTAAAGAATGTTATTGTTCCCTTCAAGTTGTTAAGACAGTTTCTGCTGATGCTTCTTGTGATATGTGGTTTATATATGGCCACTTATAACTATGTACACGTAGCAACTTAGTGAACTTAGTGGAAATAATCAAAGGTTGTATGGGTTTCTTACCCTTCTATTAATTAATTAAATCATTTAATTTTCAAAAAATCCCAGATCTTTCTATTTGTTTAGTATTTATTGTTCTTGCATATATAAATAAAGAATATTTTGTATTTATAAGGCTGAAATTCTTGTCTGTAAAGGCAGAGACAGTGGAGGAAGGTGGTCCTTATTATGGTCCCTCATGTTTCAAATTATTAAATTGAATGTTACAAGTCCAACATTTTCACTTTATGCATTGGTTTACAATTCTTCCTCTTGTTGGTTCATCCAACTCTTGTATTGTATTCCATTTTTAAGCCTTATATCATATTATGATTAAACTATACTATTATGTTAAATAAGTTATATCTTTAGTAGATTATGAAATACCACTATAGTTTAGAAAACTATAAGTTAAACAGAAGTAGGAATTGTAGGTTCACATGTTATTAGAAAAAAACATTATCAATTCCTATTTTGAACATGTTTGCATGAAATTGTAATAGGGGATTACCAAGCAATCCCATAGCTTAAGCTCTTAGCTCTTATAGTTTAAAAATATAGTTTAGAAATATAAGTATTACGAGAATGAAACCACATTAAAGGAAAATTATAAAAATCATATTAAAGAGTTCCACTAATACTATAAGTTATTATTAGAACAAATAAAATCATATTAGAGAGTTTCTTATGGCTGAGCTTTAAGCTAGATCTATTCTTACATAGTAGGGAGCATGAAGAAGTGAATTATTTTAAATTGTATTGTTGAAAGTGGATTTTTATCTGATTTTACTTTTAAAAAGAACATAAATATGGTTATTATATGACTAGATAAACTTATAGAATAAAAGTAAGTGATGTCCGATATTAAAAACATGACTTACTATCTAGAGAAAGATAGAGAACACCATGACATTATATTTACTTTTAACACTTGCCCAACTGAAATGATGAACTCTAGGGGCACAGTTTTGTGGGAAATGATGAACTATGGGAATTGCTTTAATCCTCCTTATTCTGACCCTTAAGTTTATAAGCCTATTTTGTTAATGTGTTTTACATAATGCATCTGCTAGTAAACTTTTCATTTTAGAGTTTCCTTTTACTTTTCAAATGACTAAATGAATAACAATACAGTACTGCACATTCATGAAAATTTAAGAATCTGCAAATACTTAATGAACATGTTGGCCACTTTAGTCTCTTCTAGCTTGACCTATAGGCCAACACTTAAAGTAGTGTGCTTTTCACTTTTTCCTTATTTTGTTAGGAAGAGAGTTTAAAAAGGAAAAGGTTGTGATGTACGACTTCTTATAACTATAGTGCCTGTGTGTTATGCATATCTAAAAAAATAAGTTTAAGATTGAAAGTAACTTCACTAGTAATTTAGTGTTATTGGTAATAAATGGGTGTAGTTAGCCAGAAAGGTTATGTTAAAAGGTTAAATAACAAAAGGATAAGGTTAAATTAGTCACGTATCCTTATACAAAACTTTGTTTTCTTCATACATATGCATTTGGTCCTTTGATTTTTGGTTATTTTAAGTTGACATATTTTTCCACCAATTACATCATCTTCCAATAATTAAGCATTTGTACAATTTAAAGGTTTTGATATCTCAGGATGAGTTTTGAATCTTTTAAATAAAAGACTGCTTACAAAAAACTAGGAGATATTATGTGCGGACTGTATAATCTTAGCAACACAAAAGCCTTCAATAATATGTTTAATGTTTTACCATTTAATTTTGTAGTTATGTGCAAAACATGTTGCCTTTGTAATAAAATGTTTGGTTTTTCTCTGAAAATATGTTATTTTCTTATTTCAAAATATGTAGTAGGATGTTTAATATGTCCAACATGTTGTTTTCTTTTTTATGTGGATCTATATTCATATGTTATTTTTTAATATCATGTTATCTTTACAGTAACTATTTTTTTCAAAATTTGTCTATATAGGATGGCAGTTAATAAAAGAGCTGGAATAAGGATAGTTTATGATGGACATTTTACTCAGGAAGGTAAACTAATGTATGTAGGTAAAGCATTATAAAATTTTGACAATGTGGACTTAGATTATGTAAGTTTGAGAGAGGTATATGAAATGTTTAGGATATATTAAATATTGTTAGCACATGGTATTTTATTCCTAAGAAGGGGTTAGAAGTAATTTTGAGGATGTTAGAATCCAATTAGAGTGCATTAGATTTGATTAAATTGTTAGAGGTGCATAGTATAATTGATGTTTACTTGTAGCATGTAGATGAACCAACACCATCTATACCAATGTTAATAGCAATAAAGTGACAATCTAATCCTAAGCTTCGTCAATTGGCATCTAATCCTAAGAAAAAAATGTAAGGTAGAAGAGCCCAATTTTCTAGCACATCCCCTTATAATAATTGGCATAAAAATGAGATGGTTGTGAAATTATGAGATGATACTATAGTGGATATGGGTTCTGATAATGATGTAGGAGTTGCTTTGGGAAGTGATAGTGCTGATTTGGGAGGTCATTATAATGTTAATGTTGATTTTGGTTATAATAATGGTGTAGGATGAGAGGTCACAGTGATGTTAGTGTTAACTTGAGAGGTAATATTGATGTTAGAGTGGATATGGGAGGTAATACTGATGTTAAAGTAGATGATGTTTGGGAGATGAAGAATCAACTGATAGTGATTTTTAAATGAGTAATGATGGTGCTTATGATATGGGTGCTTAAGATGGAGGTGGGTTGGGTGCTCAAGATGGAGGTGATTTGGTAGGTGAAGATGGAGGTGAAATGGGTGCTTAAGAAAGTGGTGATTTAGGTGCTCATAACCATGGTGAATCTAACTTAGATTTTAACATTAATGTTGATGTAGGTCATGAAACAATATACATCGACTCTTTTGATCCCAGGAGCTTCTTGGCTAGTGATGAATATCCTAGTGGTGAAGAATCAAATGTTGCTTTGAGGTGACTTAGTGAAAGTAAAACACATGTTCCTAGAGTTGTTGCAAATGAATAGAGGTTGGGGATAATGTTTGATAATCGATAGCATTAAACAATTGAAGGAAGACAGTTGTTGATTATACAACAATAATAAGATTTAACTTGAGTTTCAAGATGAATAAAGCAAAAAGGAAAAGATATGGGTGCACTTATTGTTGTCTATTTGAGTTATATACTTCATTTGATGGAAAAGATAAATGCTTAAAGTTGAAATCTTACAATATAGAGTATACATGCAATCCAACAAACAAGCTAAGGTTGGTTACATCTAATTTATCATGATACTCTTCGAGGAAAAATCCTAGATGAGAAAAACATCTAAATAAAAAAATGGTTAAAGAATGTAAGGAGAAACTAAAATTTGTTGTTAATTACAACGTGTGTAAGTATGCAAGGAGGAAAGGGAAGCTTTATGGCTATATTTCTAAGTTGAAAGAAATGAATCCAAGTTCTATGGTAGAGTTTCAAATTCAAAGGGATGAATATAAATTGGTATTTAAGAGAATGTATATGTGTTTGATACAAAGATGAAGGGTGGAAGAATTTATGAATAATAAATGGTATGGATGGATGTTTTCTTAAAACAAAGTAATAAGGACAATTTTTAAATGCTATAGGATTTGATGACAACCAAGGCATTTGTTTTATTATACAGGTAGTAGTTGAGGTAAAGAATACCAAGAATTGGATATGATTTATAGAGCAATTAGCCATTAACTTAGAGCTAAAAGATGGTGAGGGAATAACAATGATTTCTAATATGTAAAAAGTAATTCATCCAATTAAAAGTTATTTTTATACATTTGCATCTATAAATGCTTTTAACAGGCTATTCTTAATTTATGGGGACTCATGTAAGCCAGGAATGATGTATTGCCCTCAACTACGCATAAGATGTGTACAAGTCATATATATCACAATTGGGTGGCAAAATGGAAGGGAGAGGATTTTAGGAAAGCATTTTGGAATTATACCTGGGCAACATTATGATAAGAGTTTAATGATAGTCTTATTAAATAAAACTAACTTACACCAAGATATATACAGAACTTGTTTGAATGTATAAGGCTTTCCAAAGCATTGAGTCTAAATGTCTAATTGTAGACAATAATATGAGCGAGGAGTTCAAATCTTAGATCTTAGTGGCCAAAGATCATGCTATCATTAATGTGTGGGAGACTATTAGAACCATGTTAATGAAGAGGCACTATGACTTTAAGGGGCAAGCAAATAAGTGATGAAGAAATTGAACAAGAGTAAAATGAATGCTATAAAATAGAGAGTTATTTGGAACGAGGACATGAAGTATAAAGTGACTAATCGAGATGACGCACATATTACCCAATTGGGGAGGGAGCAGAATTGCAGTTGTAAGGCATATGAACTCTATGGGTATCCTTGTAGTCATGCAATCAGTGCAATTTTCCAAGCCAAACAACAACTAGAGGTGTATATGGATAAGTATTATTATAGAGGGAGGTTTATAGAAGTTTATAAAAAATTCTTGTAACCAATTAGAGGGAAAAAAATTATGGCAACGAAACACCCATGAAGAGATACATCCACCTTTGGAAAGAATTATTCCTAATAGGCCCAAGAAGATAGGCAAAAAGATAAAGGTGAACTAAAGCAAGTGAAGAATCCTTGTAGGCTATCACAAAAAGGGTAATTCCAATTATGGCAAATGTAGCAAAAGAGGTCATTATAAGAGAAGCAATAAATATGGTCCACTATCTTCTAGTTAAGATGGAGCTAAGGTTTATTTAAAATAAAATTGTAATTTATGTGTATTTTAGTAGCCACCAATTAATGATATGTTAATATTAGGTAATTATCTAGGCTTAATGAAGATTCAATAACAACAACAATTTTATCTCAACCACATTCTTCAATTTCTAATAGATAACCTTCTACAGTTAGTGGAGTTGAGGTTAGTCTAATACATTGTCAGTTACCATATATTGTGTATATTCTTCTTCTTCTATGTATTAGTTATATGAATATTTTGTTGTTTAACCTTGTTTGTAACAGTCATCTACAATAGCTCCAACATTGAAGAGAAAGAGAACATTTGGATCAGTTAATCTAAATACTTTTCAACTACCATTCTAACTAAGAGGGTTGAGAAGGAAGGGAGACCAAGTATTACATCATAATAATTGCAAAAGTAAGCTTCTAAATGAAAGGTTGTTACAAATTCAAACCAGCAAGCAACTAACATCAAATTGGAAGTCAACAAAGTGTAAATGATAATTAGTTATGCATTAATTGGTATGTAGAGAATTTTGGTTATATCCAATATTTCTTGGGTACATAATTGTTAAATATGATACTAATTAATGTAGGATAATGCACTAGGTTAGTTCCATTTTATATATTTCTATAGATTCTAGTTGGAATCATTTGTTTATTTTGTGTACATTCTAGTTCAATCCATTGCGAAGTATCTTACCAATATTCTGTTTAAATTCATTATGATTTAGAATTACTGTGTTGTAGTAGAATGATACAACTTGGTAGCCATGTATGCTTTAGTCAAATAGCATATATTATTTCCCTTTGCAATATTACTTTCATTTAATACCTTCATTATATGAATATCAAAAGTTAATGATCTATATTATATGAATCTCAACTTTACAGGTTTATGAATGTCAAAGTTATGGGCTTACAGGTTTATGATTCTCACATTATTCATATGCTTCTTAAATCCTACATCTTAGCAGGATTCCTACTAGGACATTGTTGTTGTACATTGTTTATATGCTTGAATCAAATGAAACTTTGGATATTATCTTTTTAAACATATTGTCACAAGCTGAACTTCAATTTGAACTTAATTACATATATACTGACATATGAATATAGTAGCTACAATTTATTAACTAAAGTTTCATATACAATATAAATATTTCTTATATTAGCCCATATCAATATTATGAATATTATACTAGACTTGGCACTGAATTTGATTTTGGTGCAGCATGGTACTGATCAATATTGAGTACTATTTTGAATATATTTTAAAATTACAAAATAGTATCTAAATATTAAAATTGCAGAATAGTTCAATATATTATATTATACATTTTTTAGCTCTACTTCAATCTCATCTCAAAAACTCATAATAATACAAATTTGATATAAAAAATATTTATTAGTTTTATTAATATTATTTTTTACATATTTCTCATATATTAAGATGACAAAAAATCGCTTAACTCTCATATAAATATAAAATTAAAAATAATGCAAAGCAAAAATATGCATTTATAATAAGTGAATTTAGTTTTAAATATTATCTTTACATATTTCAAAAGTTAATAAAAAATTTTCACATGTTTGCACTAAAAAGTATATAGATTGAAAATATGAAATGTATAAACTTTAAAAATATTTAAATTATATTAAACTAATATATTTAGTTATATAATCTATAATCACTTTGTATAAGTCTACTAACATAAAATATTATTTAATACACTTTTTTTGTATCTTGACTATTTATTAAATAAATTGTACAATTGGACTTCCCCAAACCCCACGTGTCAGTGGAATTTCTACTGAGTGTTATTGTTGATGTAGTTATTTTACATGGGAGAAATTTTAATTTTTTTCAATCTAGTCGTAGAGTTTTTTTAAAAATTAAAATTCTAGTCAATATTTGGCCAATATTTTAGTTATCGATCAGTACCAGCTAGTACCAACTATTACTAATGTTTGGTATGATATTCTTTTATTTAGTACAATCCATTATTCAAACCTATGATTCATATATAACATTCTTAATATATAAATTCTTGTAAAGTATATCATATTAGCCCTATGATTTCGATAATGAGAATCATATAACAAAAAATGCATATTGACATTAAACCAATAATAACATATGTCATGAATATCTTCTTCATCTCCTTTGATATCATTCATATTAAGATTCAATTCATACTCCATTTGTTTTATTTTTCATCTAACTCAATTTGTTGCTTTTTTTCGTCCTTATTTGCTCTTTTGACAACTCCGTCGCACACCTCATCTTGAATTTTTCCTTTGTAACTAAATGTTAATCATTGCTTTGACTTAACATTATCATTCATCAATCTTTGAATAATATGAACAACTACATCAGGGAAGGGGTCATCATGCTGAGGAAAGAACTTACAACTCTCAACCTTAGAAGCATCACTAAAATAGACATTCATTAACACATTTATTCTATTTTTATTCCCATATTGAATACCCTAACAAAATATTTTTACTAACTAAATTTTTGGGCACTAATAAAACCAACAAACATAATTTTGTTCACTTTATGAAGTCCTTAAACAAGCATTGAATCCACATAGCATTAAACATTAGCTGAAGAACCATTGCTAGTTGAAGACCTAGAAAATGATGTCTCTGATCCTAACTGCTTGTTTCTAGTATGCACCACAACATCACCAAGCAACAATAAGAAACATAACCATTAATTAACAATATGGAAATAGCTATCAATCATTAGGAAATAAATATCCAATTCCTAATGGAAATGCACAATATAATGGAAACATGCTCATTTAACAAATAACGACGATGTTTAATATTAGGAATCACACTTAGTTTATTAATGACATAATTAATCATTGTTCAAAAATTGTAAATTAGATAAATTAGGAAGTCATTTTCTTCATTTAGAAGAAAACAAATAAGGAAATATGGCAACATTCTCCTTACTACTATTTAGTTAGCCATTAAAAGCATTTAATTTGATTATCATATGCTAAATTGTTCGTTACCTTTGTTCATCACTTTTGTAAAGCTACCAATAAATGTTTGTATATCTTAAAACCTCATTACCCTCTAAATTTTTCTTAATGTCGAATGTATGTTCATTCAACTATGTTCTCTATACCAAATGAGAATTTAAAACTTAGATGAAGGGTTATACCTAAAGCTATGTTTAGACAAAGGTGGAATTTAAGAGACTACTCAAGTTAACACAAACACTAGAGTCATCCAATAATGCTTGATTCATGGACAGGAACAACTACAAATTGTAAAATTGAAGGATATGTGGGATTATTATGAACAAGCTGCCTTTAGAGGAAGAAGAAGCAAGAAGAACAGACATTTGTTAGTCGAACAATAGTCGAAGAAGATATAAGAATCGAAGAAACAATTATCCTTCATCCTTGGGTATTAAGGATTTACTACAAATTAGGGATAAAAGATGGAATCAGGGTTAGTTAATTAGAAAACTGAAGAAAATTAGGGTTTGGTGAAAATATGTTAATTTAAAATTAATTTTTAATTTTTAATTACACATTAGTTGTCATGTTGGTAATTGACCTTATCTAGGTCAACTTAATAGGGGCGTAACATGCATTTTATTGAAGGATGATGAAATGAGCATTTTTTGGGGGCAAATTGCTCATTTTAAAAATTTTAAGGATAAAATGGTATTAGAGATAATGATAGGAGTCATCATAAACTTTTTAGCAAATGTTTGGGGGCACATTAGACCTTTTACCTTAAAAGTTAAGAATAAGATATTGAATAAAGAGATTAATACTCTCAAGGAATCCTTGTCTAAATTTACTAAAGGAGGTGTCAAGGTAAAATACGTGCATAATAAAGAGTCTTTAACTAAAATAATAATTGAGCAGTGCATCTTCATTTAGACATTCACATACATATACTAGGCCACGATGCAAGACATAAGCATTCTAGTTGCTAATCTAGACATAAATTCAATTATCATCACAGTAAATCTATCATTTATAATTAATCACATGATAAGCACAATTTCTTGACACATGCTCAAACTTATCGTAGGCATCTAAACAACCAAATAAAAACTACAATGTTAGACATTGCTTTCATCTTAAGAAAATACACAACTCTTACAACGTTTAAAGGAATGCATCAATGAATAACAACTTTAGACTTGACCTTCATAAAACAAATTCACATAAAATATATATACATATTGATAAATTTTGCTTCCTCAAATAAATAATGATAATTAAGCTCTTGAAAATATAGGTTGAATAAAAGGAGACTAGTAATCAAGAACCAAAGTTCATTTGCATACTTAAAAGACACTAATTATTTAGTTTTATAAGTCTTAAGAGAAAAAAAAAGGATAAATGGTGCATGGATAGTGGATGCCTAAAACACGTGACTGATGATGCACCTCAATTTACAACTTTTAGAGATAAAGACAAAGGATTTCTCACTTTTGAAGACAATGCTAAAGGTAAGATAATTGACATTGGAGAAGTTGGTAAGGAAGATCATATTATAATTGACAATATGTTTCTAATAGAAGTATTAAAGCATAATTTATTAAGTGTAATCCAACAATGTGATGAAGATTACAAAGCATGTTTTGAAAGAAAATTGTGTATTATTTCTAAAACAGTTGATAATAGCATTGCATTTTTAGGTTAGAGAGAATGTAATATTTATACAATTGATCTTATTGACTTCTTTAACTAAAAGAATAGGTGTCCACTTTTTGTAAGTAAAGATGCATGGATTTGGCATATAAGGCTTAGACATGCAAGTATGGATCTCATCTCCAACCTTAACTTTAAGCAACTTATCAACAAATTTTCAGGAATCAAGTTTGAGAAAGATAAGGTGTGTGGAGCTTGCTAAATAGGCAAACAAACCAACAACTCATTCAAGAGAAAAAATCTAATAGCCTCTATTAGATATTTGCAGTTACTTTACTTAGATTTGTTTGGCCCCATTAGAGTTGCTAGTCTAGCTGGGTAAAATAAGTTTACTCACGTGGTTATTATTTCTAACTAGATGAATATTTTAAGATAATTTTTTAATATTTTAAGAGAGTTCAAAATAAGAAGAAAATCTTTATTATTTCAATTAAGAATGACTATAGTAGGAAATTTGAAAATAAATTATTTGAATCTTTTTGTGAAGAAGATGCCATTTTTCATTTTTCATAAATTTATACTCTTAGAACAACTTATCAAAATGGAATTAATGAAAAAAAATAGGAATTTCAAGACATGACTAGAACAAAACTAAATGAATATGATCTCTTAAAGCATTTTTATGTTAAGGCTATAAAAATTGCATATTGAATGTTTAATATAGTCTATATAAGACCAGTAATGGATGGAATAACTTATAAGATTTGGAAAGAGAAATAGCCAAATGTTAGTTATTTTAAAGTGTTAGGTTGTAAGAGTTATATTTAGAACATTAAGGATAACTTGGGAAAGTTTGATTTAAAAGAGGGTGAAGGAATTTTTCTAGGTTACTCCTTAACTAGCAAAGCATATAATTTTTTTAACAATAATACTTTTGTTATTTAAGAAACTATGCCTATTGTCTTTTATGAATGTAACTAACTTGCTTCAAAGAGAAGTCTTTAAGATGATGATATAGATCTATTTAAGGATTTGGAAAATTTAGTTCATAGAGAAAATAAGAATGATTACAAAGACACCCCACAAGAGAAATTAAGGAGACAAAAATGATGAGAACTTTCAATATATTGAAATTTCAATAGGAATCAACCTCTGAATTAAATTATAGGTGATGTTTAACAAAGGATAATTACTAGATCTTATTTTAGAAATATATCCCATCTTATTTTTTATTTTTTAAGTTGAGCTTACTACTATAAAATAACCTTTAGCGATGAATATTAAGTTCTTGCTATGAATGAATAATTAAAACAGTGCAAGAGAAGTAAGGTTTAGACTTTAGTATTTAGAACTAGAGACCACGAAATCATAGTTACCAAATGGGTATTTAAAATTAGATTAGATGAATTAAATACCATAATGAGAAATAAAGCTAGATTGGTGGCTAGAAGTTACAATCAAGAGGAGTGTACACATTTTGATAAAACTTAAAAAAAAAAGCTTTCCAAAATGGTTTTATTTAAAAGTAAGTTTATGTAGATCAACCACCTAGTCTTAAAAATCATGGTGCACTTAACCACGTGTATAAATTACCTAAAGCATCATCAGTACATTGATTTTGAAAAATAATTTTATAGAAGGCAAAGTTGATACAATTTTATTCATCATAAATATATATATATATAGTTCAAAATTTACATTGATGATATTCTTTTTGGTGCAGGAAATTTGAGATAAGCATGATGGGAGAGCTCAACTTCTTTCATGGACTTCAAATCAAGCAAATAAAGGAGTGCATCTTCATCATTTGAGCCAAGTACACCACAAAACTACTTAAATGGTTCAAAATAGATAAGTCAAGTCATTAAGGACACTTATAAGTTTTATAACTAAAATTAAACAAGATGATCAGTAGTTTTTTTTTACTACCACAAGTAGGTTTGACATTATATTTAATGTTTGCTTACATATTAGATTTCATTCAAATTAAAAAGAGTCTCATCTTTTAGCCATTAAACATATAGTTA
>JAOQMP010000007.1:14533075-14551115 GCA_027563575.1 Erythroxylum pedicellare
TCCCAAAATATGATAAATTGATAAAAATAAAATTACATGTACCATATTTAATCTGATTTATTTTTTATTTATAAACAATAATATGAAAATATAACAAATAAATATGGTACATGTAATTTTATTTTTATCAATTTAGCATATTTTGGGACTCATTACTTATATTAAAAAGTATAAATAAAAATTTAAGATGTAATACTAATTAATTATATTTTTTAAATAATTAAAATATTTATTATTTTAACATAAAGTAAGTCAATTTTTAAAAATTTATCGTATTACGTAATAAATAACAATGAGTCATCTTTTGTTCTAAAATAATTCACTTAAACGAAAAAGTTGATAGGAAAGTGCGTTGACTTTAATTTTTTTATAGGAATGAAAAAAGAAGAGGCGAGTGTTAATAGGTATAAAATCAAAATTTCCCTTCATTTATGGTTTGTTTTGCTCGAAAGTAACTCACAAGTCATAACGTGTCAAAGATTCGGAAATTCTGAAAAGAAGAGACCCAAACACGTCATTCACACAGTTAAAACGTACAAAGTAGGGAGTAGGGAGAGATTGTGTGCCATAATCGGTGCTCTCGAATTCGTTCAGCATCGCAGTTAATCGCTGGGAGAGAGAGATGGGGGGTGAGGAGAAGAGGCATCAGATGGTGCAGAACCTCTTCGGCGATCAGTCCGAAGAGGAGGAAGAGATCGATTCCGAGCACGAATCCAATCCCCAGCCCAATTACGCCTCTGTAACCACCTATTTCCACCCCCATTCTCGTTTCCCTTCTTCGTTTCAGTGCTTGTTCGTGTTCGTGTTCGTGTTTATGATGTTACTTCATATATGTGTGATTTTGGGGTTTGATTTCTATGGTGTTTCGAGGATTTGGGAATGTGGGTATTTTCCTAGGGTTGATTTTTCCGATTTGAGGAGGGAAAGACTGAGCCTTTGATCGATTGTTTCGGAGAATTAGGAAATACTGTGTTAATTGCGTTCCTTCTGTTTCGCTGTGATACATTTGGCTTGATTGCGTTGTTTTGTTTTTGGGGAAATTGATTTTCGGCTGGATTATAAATCTCCATATCAGGTCTCAACATGCAGTAGGTTGGAGGTTGTGTGGGAGTCCCAAGTGGGTCCCACAAGGTGTAAATTTTTTGAAAGGAATCTCTTCTGCAAGTGGAGAGACTATTCTTGTGTGGTTCTATTGCATGGTTCGAGTTTGGTTGCTTGCTTTCAGAGCTAGTAGAATTTGAGTTTACTTTCATGCTGGTTTTTGTTTTCTTGTTGTAAGTTTGAACTAATGGAATTGGAATGAGTAAGCTGGACGAGCCAGGTTGTTGTTGAAGAAATTGGTGTAGGTTGTATGGCATTATTTTATTATTATTATGATAATATACTATCTAAGCAATCGAGGAAGTAGAAACTATGAATCAAAATTTACATAGATTGAATTCTCAACATTACATCGCCATAAGAGTGTTTGGTTGTGCACTACCTATTTGATAGTGACCATCACTATGTTAGTACAAGAAAGAAAAGTAATTGGAGTTAATTCCGTCTTTTTTTTTTCCCTGATATGTTTTGTCTCTTAATTATGATGTTGCTTTCTCTAGGATGAAGCTGAGGGAGAGCTGAGAAATGAGGGTGAGGGTGAAGGGGAAGTAGATGTTGAGGGTGAAGTAGAGGAGCACGAGGATGTTGATATCGAGAGTGAAGTTGAGATGCGGGAGGTAGAACCTGATCCTGGAGAAAGTGAGGGTGAAAGGGAACCAAGTTCACAGGATGTAGATGTTGGTGATCACAGAGAAGAAAGTGAGGCTAAATATACTGACAGTGAAGATAAAGAAGAGTTTGGACACCGAGTGGTAACAAGTCGAAGACGTGATGTTATTGAAAGTGGGTCTGAGAGATCTGAGGAACCACATTATGCTGACCATGAGGATGAGGAGGTTGATCAGGCTAGAAGTCCAAGGTGACTTGCTTCCTTAATATTCTGTTTAAACAAACTTTTTTATTCTTGTCCATCTTTTGTAAAAAATGTTTCTTCACTACTGCACATTTTACTTGAGTTATTACTTGATTGAGCTGTCTCCAGTTTATATCATTGAACCTAATTTCACAACAGTAAGTCACCTGGGGTGGAGAAGGATCATGGTCACATTTCACACTCAGCTGCTGAGATTCGGGATGTTTTTGGTGATTCTGATGACGAAGAGGAGGCAGCATACACAGTGCAAAATGACATTGACCAAGATATGAATGTGAGTACTGGATGCCGAGGATGGTAGCATTTTTCTGTTTTCTTTAGAAATCTCTGTATATCTATAAATTCTTGTGCTGTCAAGCATGTTCATAGTATTGAGGATATTCCTTGGTGCTTCTTCATTTAGCGCTCTCCTATTGAGGATGAAGGGAGCTATGAGAAAAATCTTAGGCCTGAGGATATACTGGCCGATGAAGATGCTCAATATGAATCAGAAGAGGATGCTGAGGTTAAACCTAAAGAGAAGCCAGTTGGACCTCCCTTGGAGATAGAACTTCCTTTTCGCCCACCTCCAGCTGTTCCAAATAAGGTACGTTCTTGTTTCATCTGTCTGCGATTGCGTATATTCAATGTCATCGGTGTAAATGGTGTTTTCAGTATTCATTACTTTATCTCATCATGGAATTTTTTGTTACTCTTGGGTGAGAAATTGTGAGACAAGAAATCTATTCAATGCATCACAATCTGAAATGCTACTCTTGGTTTTTGAAAATATGTTTAGAAAATGCTGTTTTAAATTTCAAAAGTGGTATCTGATTGAGTCTCATGGGGAAGTCCATTTGGTACAGTTGGTGGTTCAACACATATGGGGTTGTTTGGGTTTTATGTTACAGCTCCATTGGGGTTCTTATTGAAACCCCTAATAAATTTAATTTACATTCCATTTTTGTTTTACAAGATGGCTTGATTGTATATGTGAAGTAAGGGACTTTTCACAGATGCTTTTGGTATATTTGTTGCTCTATTTTTGATGTTGAAAAGTAAAAAAAGAACTTTAGTTCACATTCTACTGTCTTAATTGAAGAGAGCTATGTGGTAACTTGTTCTATCTTGTGGTGAAATTTTTATACTTATTTGGCAGATGAATATCGTCAAAGTTTCCAACATTATGGGCATTGATCCAAAACCATTTGATCCTAAGACGTATGTGGAAGAGGAAACATTTGTGACGGATGAATCTGGAGCTAAAAGGCGATTGAGATTAGAAAATAATATAGTGAGATGGAGACGGGTTCGGAATCCTGATGGAACTGCATCTGTAAGTAAATATTGTGGTTATGTTGCTTCATAAAACTTCTCAATGTAAAAAAGTGAGAAATAGGTGTATGGTATAACTGATATTGGATTTCCTACATCTCCTTGAAAAGTTGTGTGAGTCTCACCTTTTCACGTTTTTACTAAGTTATGGCATGTGAATCAGTAGCATATGGGCCTGAGGAATCACTGTTAATTAGCTTATTATGAAGTATGGATCAACACTCGCTTGAATATAAACTTGCAAGTCTGATGGGTAAAATAATCTCATTTTCATCCAGACAGCCCAAGCTTTTAGTTGCAGTAGCCTGAGCTTTTAGTTTACTGCCTAATCAACTACATTGTTAACTAATCAACATCACTGCTTTTACTTTGCAAATAATAAAAAATAAACTTGCTAGGTTTTCATTTCAGATCATTTTGACAAACAGCGTTTCCTCTTTACATGTGGAAGAGTTGTGTCAAGCTATGTTGAGCTTTTTTTTATCAAGTCTTACATTCCATTTAATAGTCACTCAGTTATTTAAGTTTCGGCTGTTCGTTTATTGCAAGAGGATCATTATGTTTTGAGAGAACTAACTCATCTCATGATGAAACATATGGAGCATATTTTGTGCTAGTGACAGTATTAACGTTCTTGGGTTCACAACTTTATGAGTAGCTTTGTAATCTAGGGACTGAACTGAAAATAGAGGCAGTGCAAGAGGAGAGTTAGAGAGCAAGAGACAGAAAATAAGGTTCAGAGAGGAACTAAGAAGGATGATAATTAGTTGTCTTTTTACTTCAATTTTTGTTAGTGGTTACTTCTGTTTTCCATCATTTGAAACGTATGAAAAGTTTAAGATCTAAGTTGCTTAGCTGACCTAAAATGTCATCTGTGAGGGTGGTTTTGCCCTTCATAGTTCACTTTTCCTTTAACAAGTTGGATAATTGTGTAGTCCATCTATCTATGCACAGGTTGAAAGCAATGCACGTTTTGTTAAATGGTCAGACGGCAGTTTACAGCTCTTAATCGGTAACGAAGTTCTCGATATATCTGTACAAGATGCGCAACATGATCAAACTCATCTTTTTCTTCGTCACGATAAGGTGAAGTCTCAAATGACTTTTGTTTCTCTCTCTCTCACTCTGTTTTTCATATATTTATACATTCTTGTGATATGTGGTACGATTTTGGCTGTCTAATATGTGAAGCTTGATGAAGGTTTTTTCTTGTTATTATTGATATTCTGTCTTGGTTAATTATTGTTCTGGACAATGTTTGCTTGAAAATTGTGGGAGATAGCTGCAAGTTGAGGGCCTTTTCTAATGGACTGATTAATTTCTTTTACTAAATAGGTATGCAATTGCTTGTGGTATTCTTAAAATGATGTGACCCTCCTTTGCACTCAGATTAGAGAATACATCCTTGATATTGATGTCTATTTATTGTCTAGGCTTTTAAAATACTTATTCTGGAAACTTTCTTGTTTCTTTTTGACATTGAAGAGCTTTTACATTTATCGGTATACATTGGATTGTATGTCTCAATCAGAATGATTGTTTGAGCTAGATTGTAGCCACAGGTATATTTTCATCTGTAAGTAACTTACGGGTGTGTTCACTTATACAAAGTAGTTAACATTTCCTTCCATATTTGAAATTAGTTAACATTTCCTTCCATATTTGTCATATTCCTCTTTGAAGCTTGTCTTTCCTGCAAGCTTGTCCTTACTCCTTTTTAAAAGATAGGAAATTACAAAATCATAAATTTGTTTGGGAGTTTTTATAGAATTTAACAAAAAACCTAAAATATAATATCTGAAACTGGAAAATGGAAAGCCAGAATTTCTTAGGAAAAAGTGTCTTCACCTTTCAATACTAAAACAATGTCCAATTGTTTTGTTCACCCACGAACAGCTTGTTGAGAAAGTGGTAATTTTTTTATATCCTATCCATCAATTTGGACCCTCCAAACGCTTGTAGTACTATTGTTCTTACTGTAACTATTGTGATTAATTACGAATTTTGCTATTATTAGAAGAGTTTTACTTGATGGAACAGAAAATTTCGCAATGTTACTATTTACCTTCAGTTGTGGTGCTTGTGCAGTATCTGGTTGGACCTAGATTTTTGACATGCTCTTTATATGGTATGTCTGCAATTCACCAGTCTTTGATTCCAACTTTGGAGGCTGACTATGTTCATATTTGCAGTCCCTTCTTCAATCACAAGGAAGAATTTTAAGTAAGATGAGGTTTATGCCGTCATCATTGACATCAAATTCTCATAGGCTGTTGACTGCTCTTGTTGACTCACGGCATAGGAAGGTTTATAAGGTTAAGAACTGCATCACTGATGTCGATCCTGAGAGAGAAAAGGAAGAAAAAGAAAAGGTAGTAAATTGTTGAAGGTTATATTTTCATTCATCTCATTACCGATATTTTTTATTTACCGTTCATTCTTTCCTTGTGTTATTATAGGCCGAAAGTCAGACAATAAGAGCAAATGTTCTTCTTAACCGAAAGAGGGAAAAGGTGAGCCGGAAATATACACAAACAGTAGAGCGTCGGCGCCAGCTTTCACCTGGGTTCCTGGAGGGTGCTCTTGATGAGGTCTGTGCTTGCTGTTTACATTACCTTCATATTCTTTTCGTCCTCCCTTCTTCTTGAAGGTGCTGTAAGTTAGGTTGGATCACATAATTAAAAGTCACTTGTTTTTATTTTCATCTTCATACTGCATCTGAATGGAAAATTTTGAAATGTTTTGAGTCTTTTGATTCTTCTTCTTCAAGCAGGATGATGAACCAGATTATTTTGACCCTCGCCGTTCTCGCCACCGGTTTGAGGAAGATTTGGAGATGGAAGCTCGAGCAGAGAAACGGATTATGAATGCTAAGAAGGTTTTGTAACCTGGATAGAATTTTCTAACATTTTGATTGTTTCCAATGCACTTGTCTACAAATCTGCCTTGTGTATACCAGGGACAGGACATTATACGAAAGCCATCTTTGCCCACTGCTAAGTCCTCAAAGCGTCCAGTGAGTTTCTCTGATAGTGAGAGAGAGGAATCTGAGTATGAAAGTGATGGGGATGAAGACGAAAGGTCTCCTTCTCGGAAGAGGGTTGAGGAACCAGAAGCAGAATATGAAGAAGAGGATGAAGAGGAAGAGCATTATGAAGAAGAGGCAGAAGTTGATGAAGCCTCAGAGGAAGAAGAAGAGGCTGAGGTATGATAGTCTATTAAACATTGCAATATTTGCTTTAGCTGAGAATGTATGTGGTACCGTGAGAAATCAATCTAAAATCCTGAAGACTTGGGATGGACATTCAAGTTTTTGTTCTTTTTTTGTATGAAGTGCTTTACCGTCTGTTCTAGATACTGATTGTTGGATCCTGTGTAAACTTGGAGAGAATATACCTAATTTGCATGCATTGCTATTCTGTATTGCTGATGAATTTTACTTCTTCAGGTTTTTTTTCAGGAGTTAAATTTGGGTTTATTTAGATGAATATTCTTTTGGATTTTTTGGTATAAGGATTTTCTTGATGTCATGAATGCAAAAGTATGGACTTCAAATATCTTTTTGTTTGCTTACAAGAGATTTAACCAGCTTTTCCTCCTATTAATGCTTGGTTGGTATAAAATTCCATGATTGTGCAACAAAATTGCAAAAACACCTTTATTGTACTGAAAATTGTCATGAAAATTGAAACGATAGTGGTTTCTCTTAGCTTGTTCACGAAATCATATTATTTGCATGTATTTGTAATGAACTTAACATATTTTCTTTAATTTGCAAGTATATACTTGTGCTAAAAGAAAGACAAGGGAAATTATGTAACACGTAACATACCTAATTAAACTTTTAGTTAACTTAAAAGAGTAATGTTGGGATTATGATATTTATTAAATCCCCTCAGTTGTTAAATTTCGAGAACCTTTCTCTTGGTAGGTTTCAAATCTCTAGAAGTTAAGTGATTCAATGTCTCAGGATATTGCAACTATCCCCTTTTTTCTCCCTACCATGGCAAGGAGTTTTTATGAAATACCTCCTTTAAAGCTTTGCCTTATTTATTAGGTATTGACATAAATGTCCGCAGTTAACGAGTGTTAATTTGATCTAGTTATTGTCCTCTCTCTTAGGACATCTATTAGTAATGCAGAAAGAGAGGCAATCATACACTTTGTTGTTCCAAATCAATGCATTTAAGTTAACTACTTTCCACAGTATTTTGTCTGAGAAACAACTTAATTTATTGATAATAGCTATATCAACCTATGCTCTTAAATTTAACAAGAAATTAATAAATCATTGATCAAATTTCTTTTATTTATGCACGATTAGCTATTTAAAAAATCTTGATTAAGAAAACGAATCAAGTATATATTTCAATTTAGTTATGAAAAGGAAATAACTGTACTGCCAGTCCTTCATAAATATCTCACTTTCAGTTTTATTTCTATATTCTTTGATGTCTCTAAAACTGTTGTAACTGTTCACAAAAGGTGCAAAATTAGTTCCTTATTTTTGTTTTGTAACAGATCTATCAGAGAAGATCTATCAGAGAACAGCTTTCATGGCTGTAATATTGTATGTAGCTCCATTAATTTGCCATGTAGAGAAAAAAAGTTCTATTTACTGACATTGTAGTGTATGTTCTATATTCACATCTACAAAGTTTCAGAGGAAAGTTCTTCCTATATAGACTGCCAAGTAGTCAGATTTGCACAATCTAAGATCCCATACGTCTGTTAGATTCTAGTTTTCAAAGCTGAATTCAAAACGGTTATTGATTGACGTAAACTTTCAACAATTGAACTGGGATACCTTAAGACCATTGACGAAGATGCTGCGGCTATTTTCCCAATCCTACTAAATCATTATGACAATTGACGTACATTACCACCTCCTTAGTGGTTCTAAACACCCCATCTCTTTTCATATTAGGTACGCGTAGCAGATACTCGTAAGAGTTGTGTTAGGATGAAACCTAGGATCTTGAACTTGCAATCTTTTCCTTTTTCATCAGTGGTTTTGGTTAAGTGGGGTATGAAAGTGGGGTAAAGACAAGAAATGAGCAACATGAGTATATGGTTGTGTGTTTGCATCAGTAAGGTCTTAGATTTAGTTGCCCAGTCTCCAAGAGTTATGCAATTCTTCATCAATCATCATGAAACGTGTTATAACATTATCTGGTAGGGGAAATAAATGATGATCTATAGAAATCCCGATGCTGACATCTAATGTAAGATAGGCTCATACGCAAACGTTAAACTTGGTCATTGATAGGTGTGAGGCCTCACAATCTCTTGCACATGCATACACGTAGCTCTCTCTCAATGGAAAGATTTAAAGTCTATTGTCTGTATTTGAGCTCCAAATCTCTCTTTACGAATCTTGTTTCTATTGATTCTGACTAGGAATATGACTTAAGGATACTTTATATTCACATATTTGGGAAATGCTTGATTGAGCAAAAAGGGGTTTTTGGGGATTTCTAAGGCTAGATAGGCGGCTTCTTTAAAACTTCCGGATTTTGCATGGGGCTTGTGCTTCCATGTCATCAAGCTAATCTCTTACCATATTTTGACCAGGTGATGTGACATGTGGAATACAATGGAGATCCGTGGTAGATATTGCCACGTAACTCTATACTTAACTGAAATTGTTAAAATAGTTAGTTCTACCCTATTCAGTAACAGTTGGATGTTTGGAAGTTTAGACATATGTGTCTAAATTAGGAATTATGGAGATATATTGAAGTTGCTATTATGTTAATCTTAAGATTAACATATTTTAATGGCTATTTCTAGATGTTTATTCCTTATTGTGTGTATAAGACATCAATATTGAACATATATTTCAAACTTACTGATAAAATTGTGGCAAACCACTCCCTTCCAGCTAGACTGACATACTGTTTTACTAAAACCTTTTGCCTGCTATTCTTACTTGTGTGTCTGTTGCAATTGGTTTGTCCATGTCAAAAGTTCTTTAGACAAACCTCGAGGCTACCCCACATTCCTTGATATTTAGACTGACATTGTTTGTTGCTGTGCGTGCTTTTTGTATTGCTTGTAACTGAATTTTAGAGTAATGAGTCAATATAAGGTGATTGGCCTTCCAGTCTTTTTCTTTTTCATCGGTGGTTTTGGTTACTGGGATATGAAAGTTGGGTAAAGACAAGAATGAGCAACATTTGTTAGTGTATGTGAATTAGTAAGGTCTTTGATGTAGTTGCCCAATCTTTAAGAGCTCCACAGTTCTTCGACAGTCATGAAACGTGCTATAACATCATCTGGTAGGGAAGTAAAGTTAGCAATAAACATTCCCATGCAGACATGTAATCTAAGATAGGCTCAATCTCAAACGTTACACTCGGTTGTAGATAGATGCACAGCCTTACTCTCTCTTACACTCACATAGGCAACTATCTCTCTCTTGATGGACAGATTTAATATCTACTGTCCGTATCCTGAGCTCCATATCTCTCTGTACCAATCTTGTTCCTGTTTTTTTGGACTAGGGATTTGACTTGGGGGAAACTTTATTTTCACATATTTGGGAAATGCTTGATTGAGCAAAAAGGTTCTTGGGGATTTCACAGTCTAGACAGGCAGGTTCTGAAAACTTCTGCTGATTTGGCACGGGGTTTGTGCATCCACATCATCAAGCTAATCTTTTGCCATATTTTAACCAGGTGATCTAGTTTGTGGAATACAATGGAGCTTTGTGGTAGACAATTGCCACGTAACTCTTAAACTGACATTTTTGAAAATGTTAGCTTTACCCATTAACAGTTCAGATGTTTGGAAATGTTAGATGTACGTGGCTAAATTAGGAAGTATGGTATTTAATATAGGTTGACAATGGAGCTATGTTGTAGATAATTGCCATGTAACTGTATACTTAACCGGCATTGTTTAAAAAGTTTACCTTATTAACAGTTTGGATTTTTGGAAAGGTGGCTGAATTAGGAAACATGATATTTAATATAGGTTGACATTGCTTTATCTAAATTTGGAAATTAACATATTTTAATGAGTATTTCTAGGTGTTTATTGAACATACATTGTCAATTTTATTGATAAACTTTTGACCAACCACTCCCTTCCAGCTAGATGACTTACTGTAATTGCTGAGAACTTTTGCCTGCTCTTACTCGTCTTTCTGTTGTGATTGGTTTGTCCGACTAAAAAATTCTTTAGATAAACCTCAAGGCTACCTTTAATTCCTTGATATTTGGATCGACATTATTTGTTGCTTGCATGCTTTTGTGCTGCTTGTTCCTGGATTTTAGAGTAGTGCCCACTGACTTTATTTACAAAGGCAAGGGCTTGGTTCTTACTCAGTTATTAGTTCTTTAATTGTGTGTTGTCGGTGGTATGACTGTTTTATGAATATCTCAACAAAAATCATATTTCCGATTAATTCTATATCCATAAGGTTAAGGATTTCTGGCAGTCCAAATTATGCTTTGTAAAGGGTCTCTGTATGAGGGCGCACCTTAATTTAGAAATTTTATATTTCTAAATGCCAACACAATATTGCTGATTACTTAATGTATTGATGAGCTTATATAATCTTAATTATCACTATATGGTAAGGATCTGCATTAGTCTTAATAGTACCACAGTTGATAGGACCAGGAATAGAAGATTTAAAATAGTGTGCATTTTGCTCTTGCTTATAATATTTCCAACATGGATCAGACAAACGAGTCAATATAAGGTGTGGTGATTTCTTACCTATTGTACATCCAAATAGCTTTTGACTGTTGTATAATAAATATTCTCATAAATGCCATATTAGATGTTATATTAATGTCACTAGAAGATGCAATGCAAGGAATGGCAAAAATTGTTGAGAGAGGCACATGTTCACCATTTTCTGTTTGTTGTAATGGTCATGTGTGAGGGTTAATATTTCATCCTTTGCCGATTTAGCTGTTCTTCTAATATCTCTTTTCTTGTAAATATATGGCTGAGCCTCATTATTCTTTATCTTGCAATTATTTCAGCCAAAGCAGAAGAGGAAGGATTCTGGAGGCAGTCGCAAGAGAGTGGGGATTGAATCAGATGATGAGGACTCTCCACCTAGGAAGATTTCAAGCCATCGGCGCATGGCCGTTGTTTATGACAGTGATGAGGATTGAAACTTGTGGCTTTTCTGTTTTTTGATGTCGTAAAATGTGAGTGTTACTTCTGTACTCAGATTGTTTTCTATTATCTTCCATTCTGTTTTTGTTTGTCTTCCAATATTTTCTAAAGAAGATAGGAAAGATTATACTTGATAACTGTCGTGCAAAAAAATTTAAAACTTTTGTTGAGCATAAATCACCAGATTTAAATTCAGTAATCATATCTTTAGATTCTAGGAACACATATGGTAGTTGGAATTATACCGTTGGATTGGGAACCCTATTGTCATGTTGCTTTAAAGACATTCCTAAACTTGCATATTTGAGCACATTCATTGGCACACGTCATTGACATTCCTAGTGTCACCCATTTGAGGATAACCTCATCCATAGGATCATTAATTCCATTTTCATGTTTCTATAAAGTAATTAACCATGAGTTGTGCTACATTGACCTTGGTCCCATGAGAAATTGTCTTCATCCTAGGGTTGGTGCATATTATGGACCACATGGGTTCCTGTTAAAAAATCTTGACTTTATCATACATGATATTCTTTGTTATATCTCCAAAAACTGAACATACTTGGCCCAAGTCCAGGTGTTTCCTTAGAAAATATAAGAAGCGCAGTTAGGGACTGGTAATAGGATCATGGCTTCATATGCTTCAGTTCTGTTTAGAATGGGATGACGTAACTGCATCTTCCATATATTCTATTTCTTGTGGATATGATTCCATTGAGCTTAAAAGAATAGGGTGCTATTTTCTGTTCCGAGTGAAATTAGAGGTCCTAGTAGTTATCTGGTACGTTATCTAACAAAAGAAGAAAAGGCAAGTGTTGCACCTGCACGACGACCTAATTGCTCATACTGTTTTTCTGTAGCATAGTAATAAAGATTCTTCAGCATAGGATGAGTATGTTTCTGCTTCAACATTTGCGTGACAATCGAGTATGGACTGCCAATTTATTTTTAAGTTTGTATGTCGTATTATCAAAAAAACTTCAAAAATATATAACATAGTTCAAAGGATAGAGAACTGCTAATAAAACTTTCTACTGAAAACTGTCGAAAGGATTTGAAGTGTTGTTTTCTGTGTTGTATTTCAAAGGGTGATAGAGTGACTTGAGTGTTGGCATTGCTACTGTGTACTTGCTAACTTCAATACTATTGTTGCAATGGAGCTTTGGCAGTTTTCTATCACCAAAATTGTTGATGCAAACACTATTTTTCTCCCCAGCTTTGCAGTGTTGTGGAGTCCTATGAGCGGGAAAATGGAGGAGGAAAGAAGATCAAATGTTGATTGTGGAGCTGGGAAGTCCTGGCATGTCATTGGTTTCCCAGAAGTTGCCGTACACAATTCTTAGAACTGTTTATAGATAGGACTTGGGTTTTTGTGTTGTATAGTTTATATCCAACTTGATGAAAAGATTATAAATGGCTGTATGTGTCTCAAACAAGGTATTTGTATACCTTAAGCTTCAAACTGCAGTTTCAGGAGATATGGTATGGAATTGCATTGGGGCTTTTTACCCGTTATAATCTCAGTTTTCCTTTTTCTCCTTAGTTCTAGAGTTCTGATTCGACCATATTAGTTCTGTGATTGGTACAATTATGATGGTATGGTACCCAATTAGATCTGATATGTCCAACTCTATGGACTGAAACAGCGGACTAATCCAACTTTGAGTTTAAACCGCAAATTTTATTTTAAAAGTAACTGCAAGTCTTGAAATCAATTCTAATAAAGGTTTTGCTTTGACTTCTATAAGAAAAGAGTTTTACGTTACACCTTTAATGTTTAATGTACAATAAATGGGTCTGTCTGGAATCTTCGAAAGAGGGTCGCCAAATCGGGTAAGTCATATGTTAAAAAAGGAGTGGAAGCAAGGATAAAGAATCTAATAGCTTATTCTAGCAGCTTCTGGGCCCGCGTATGTAGGCTCTTCCAGATGTCTCTTTTTCTCTCAACAAAACTGCCTCTCCCTGCTCTCATTTCTCTTCACTCTTCACATTCGTACATACAGACTAACTTCTAAACAACAATTCAGTCGATCCGCTCAACTTTGTCGGTGCCAATTCTCAAAGGTAACTTTCTACTCCCATGTTATGCGTTCCTTGAGTTTTTATGGCGGTGGTAGTTGGTGGAATGATTTGCATCCTGTATCAGTCTTATAGACTTTTTTTTTTTGGTGTGTTTACACAGTTTTTGTTTATTTGGAGAAGTACTTTGCTGTTGTTCGAGTTCTGAATTCTTACTCATTTTTTGTGTGTTGGAATAGTTTTTGCTGAGTTAGTGAAATCGAGATATGGATCCTTCCAAGTTTACTCATAAGACCAACGAGGCTCTTGCTACAGCCCACGAGCTTGCAATCACCAATGGCCATGCACAGATAACACCTCTTCACCTAGCCGTGGCCCTAATTTCGGACCCGAATGGTATCTTCCGACAAGCTATTACGAATGCTGCTGCCGGAGAACAGGCTGCACAGGCAGCGGAAAGGGTGTTCAATCAGGCGTTGAAGAAACTCCCGTCCCAGTCTCCACCTCCAGATGAAGTTCCGGCTAGTACCAGTCTTATTAAAGTCATGAGGCGTGCACAAGCGTCGCAGAAGTCGCGGGGTGACACGCATTTGGCGGTAGATCAGATGATCTTAGGACTTCTTGAGGATTCCCAGATTGGTGACTTATTGAAGGAAGCCGGAGTTGTCTCGGGAAAGGTTAAATCTGAAGTTGAGAAACTCCGAGGAAAGGAAGGGAGGAAAGTGGAGAGTGCCTCCGGAGATAGCAGTTTCCAAGCTTTGAAGACTTATGGTAGAGATCTTGTAGAACAAGCTGGAAAGCTTGATCCAGTGATCGGAAGAGATGAGGAGATTAGACGGGTTGTTAGGATTCTATCGAGGAGGACCAAAAATAACCCAGTACTGATCGGTGAGCCAGGTGTTGGTAAAACTGCTGTGGTTGAAGGTTTGGCACAAAGGATTGTGAGGGGAGATGTGCCAAGTAATCTTGCTGATGTGAGGCTCATTGCTCTTGACATGGGTGCCCTGGTAGCTGGAGCCAAGTACAGGGGAGAATTCGAGGAAAGGTTGAAGGCTGTTCTAAAAGAGGTGGAGGAAGCAGAAGGGAAGGTGATATTGTTTATTGATGAAATCCACCTTGTTCTTGGAGCTGGTAGAACCGAGGGATCTATGGATGCTGCTAATCTTTTCAAGCCAATGCTTGCTAGAGGGCAGCTTAGATGCATTGGTGCTACAACACTAGAAGAGTACAGGAAGTATGTGGAGAAAGATGCAGCATTTGAGAGAAGATTCCAACAAGTTTATGTGGCTGAACCTAGCGTTACAGACACTATTAACATTCTTAGAGGTTTGAAAGAGAAGTACGAGGGTCATCACGGCGTGACCATTCAAGATCGTGCTCTTGTCGTTGCAGCTCAGTTATCGAGTCGTTACATAACAGGTGAAATTGTTGCTTTCAGTATCTTAATGTTGTGACCGAACCTGCTTATATTATTATTCTCATGTCTGAAAAGCTTGTGTCTTTCCTGTTTCATAGGACGCCATCTGCCTGATAAAGCAATTGATTTGGTTGATGAAGCATGTGCAAATGTTCGAGTTCAATTGGATAGTCAGCCTGAAGAAATTGATAATCTGGAGAGGAAGAAAATTCAATTGGAAGTTGAACTTCATGCGCTTGAGAAGGAGAAAGATAAAGCAAGCAAAGCTCGCCTTGCTGAAGTAAGTGTCAGCCTAATTACTTGTTAGACATTCACTTTTCAGAGGTATTCATCCGTACTTACAATTGATCTTTTGTCATTGAAGGTTGTAAAAGAATTAGATGACCTAAGAGATCGGCTTCAGCCTTTAACAATGAAATACAAGAAAGAGAAAGGAAGAATTGATGAAATCCGGCGACTGAAGCAGAAGAGAGAAGAAATATTGTATTCCATACAAGAGGCTGAAAGAAGATACGATTTAGCTAGAGTTGCAGATTTGAAATACGGAGCCCTGGAGGAAGTGGATGCAGCTATTGCACGACTAGAAGGAAGCATAGAAGAGAACCTGATGCTAACGGAAACTGTTGGACCTGAGCACATTGCCGAAGTTGTAAGTCGGTGGACTGGAATTCCTGTCACCAGGCTTGGACAGAATGATAAGGAAAGGCTTATCGGACTCGCAGACAGGCTACATCAAAGGGTGGTTGGACAAGATCAAGCTGTTGAAGCTGTTGCAGAGGCTGTGCTTAGGTCCAGGGCGGGTCTAGGAAGGCCACAACAGCCTACTGGCTCGTTCCTTTTCTTGGGACCTACCGGTGTTGGCAAAACTGAACTTGCTAAAGCTCTTGCTGAGCAACTCTTTGATGATGCAAATCAAATGGTCAGGATTGACATGTCTGAATACATGGAGCAACACTCTGTTGCACGTCTTATCGGTGCTCCACCGGGGTAAATATTACTACCATTCTTTTCTCACTTTGTTTAATATACATGTGTAGTACTTTGTCTCATATACGTTAAAATTTTATCAGGTATGTGGGTCATGAGGAAGGTGGACAGCTTACTGAAGCTGTTAGGAGAAGGCCTTACAGCGTTGTCTTGTTTGATGAAGTGGAAAAAGCACACCCCTCCGTGTTCAATACTCTTCTTCAAGTTCTGGATGATGGAAGATTAACTGATGGCCAAGGCCGTACTGTGGACTTCAGGAATACGGTTATTATTATGACCTCCAATCTTGGTGCTGAACATCTTCTGACAGGATTAACGGGCAAATGCACCATGAAAGTTGCTCGTGACCGGGTCATGCAGGAGGTAAGCCTATGGTTTAGTTGCCTGTGTCGGGCTTCGTCCCTTCTCTTAGCAAAATTTTCCAGCTAAAAATCGGATATAATGTTTCTTCTGTATAGGTGAGGAAGCAGTTTAGGCCCGAATTGCTGAACCGGCTGGACGAAATTGTTATTTTTGATCCACTCTCGCATGACCAATTGAGGAAGGTTGCTAGATTACAGATGAAAGATGTAGCCAGCCGTCTTGCTGAAAGGGGTGTTGCATTGGCAGTAACCGATGCTGCATTAGACTTCATATTGGCGGAAAGCTATGATCCGGTAAGTCTACTAGACGAGACTCTCATGTAATTGCTCAACTTTATGAACCCATTAAAATTCGAAAACTAAACATTATAAACCCATGCAGGTATATGGAGCACGACCCATCAGGAGATGGCTGGAGAAGAAGGTGGTGACAGAGCTGTCAAAAATGCTTGTAAGAGAAGAAATCGATGAGAACTCAACTGTGTACATAGACGCTGAGCCAAGCGGGCAGAGTCTGGCGTATAGGGTGGAGAAGAATGGTGGGCTTGTAGATGCAGTCACCGGGCAAAAAGCGGATGTGCTAATTCAAATTCCCAGTGGCCCAAGAAATGACGCAGCTCAAGCAGTGAAGAAGATGAAAATTGAGGAGATAGTTGATAATGAGGATGATGATGCAAGTGAAATGGTAGAGTAAATTAGTTTTTGACCCTTTTGCTTTTGTATTATCTGATGGGTGGGATAGGACATTGTCTTATTGTCTTTTGCGCTTTTCAATAAGCAATTATACATAGTTTTGGGTTTTTTCTTCTTCTGGTGTAAGCGTAAAGCTTGTCCCTCGTACTTGCATGTTAGTAAGACGTGTGCTTTACTGTTGGGCTGGGATTATATGTGAAAATCATGCTTATGTTTTTGGGAAATAACTATGATGCTTCGCATCCGCAGTTCCAGGTGTGTTTAGTCTTTCGTTTCGTCCTATTCCAGTTCATATAAATAAAAGTTATTAAACACGAAGAAAAATGTAATGTCACATAGTTGAGGTAACAGCTGCCGAAATGGCATCTTTTCACCGCCACAGCCAACAACATGACGAAAGGCCTAGAATAAACCACGGCTGCCCAAACGGCATCTCTCTAAAAGCCACAGCCAACAACATAACGAGAGGTACACTGTAACCACTGCTGCCCAAAACTTCAAATTATCCTTCAAATTGTCTCTATTAAGCATGTGGATTTATCTTGTAAAAAAGATACTTTAATGTAGGAATGCTATAATATCCAGAATAAATAAATAATAAATAAAAGTAAAATTTAAAAACCAAAAATAAAAATTAAATAAATAAACATAATAGTAGTAGAAATAATAATAGGGAATAAAATAAAATAAAATAAAATATGAATAATAGTAAAAATAAAGAAGTAATACTAATAATAATAGATACCAATAATAATAATCATACAAACATTATTAATCATAAATATAATAGTAATACAAATACTAATGCTAATAATAAAGATATTAATAATAGTACTAATAATAATAACAATAACATCAACAACAATAATAATATGTAATTACTACTAAGGTTAAAGGCAAGAGTTAAAAGATATAAGAAAAATACTAGGATCTGTTTATAGGGGATTTTTTACTTGAATCCTAGCACGTCAAAGTTTTCTATTATGAATCATGTCTTTGGTAACGTTCAACATTGTTGTATCTTTTTTTATCACCTCCTCCCAATTTTTTTTAAGCCTTTTAGATTTTTCTCTTATAATATTTAAATATGATCTTCTCGCATCTTCTTATTAGAGCGTCTGGGTATCTCCT
>JAOQMP010000007.1:14606309-14617329 GCA_027563575.1 Erythroxylum pedicellare
AACCTTGGCTCTGATACCAATTGTTTTGAAAACTCGAGTTAATTTCCACCAAAAATAATAAATTCACCTCGAGCATTATTAGGTAGGTGAATAGAGTGTGAACTATTGTACTGAAAAATTACACTAGGTAAATTCCCAGGAAAGACTAAAGGGATCACAAATAGTCCCACTTAAAACCCAATCTTCTTAGACAAAATTTTTCCTAGACATGTAATTTAATAGCACAATAATTCACTATAATTATACCCGAAATAGCTATTAATAAATAAATAAATAATATTAGAATTTAATGAGGTTCAACTAAATATGCCTATGTCCTCGAACACTACTAAATTAATATTTTACTATTTCAAGAAAATAAAACAAGTAAAACATTAGAAGGGGAGAGAGAGAGAGAGAATTTTTGCCTTAAAGAAAGATACGCAATTTTGGGATAATTAAAACTAAAGAAGGAGGGTTTATTTTATAAGGGAAGCAACCTCCCATATATCGATATTTTCCTGATATGGGATTTGCAGTTGTGGGATGAGCCATAATTGTTTACAATTCAACACAGCTTTACAGACATATTAGTTTAATCTTCAGGAAAAACATACATGGATAGGAGAATGTTAGTGGGAGAGTGTTCCAACGAGAGTCCAAATTTCTACTTGCTCCAACTAGAAGAGAGACAAAAAGACAATTAGAATGACATCATTAGATAGGGGGCAGATGGTAGGAAGAACAAAATGAGTGTGGCAGAGGAAATGATGCTCGATGGTAGAAGGGGGAGTGTTCTGAGAGTGGCAGAGGAGAAGAGAAAGGTGAGTTAGGTTTTCTTTGTTATTTTATGCCTTTAATATTATTTTATAAAAACCAAATGTCTGTTTCATATGACATATAACATCCTATTTGTAAAATAACACAGTAGACGTAACTTACTATATATTTGTGAAAAATAACAATTTAGATATTTTATTGAAAATTTTAAAACTTTGAGTTATACTTATAAAATTGCATAAAGTTTGAATTTTTTTATAATTATTCTTAGAAAATATATCCAAGAGTTCTATCATAGCAAAATGTTTAGATTGTACTCCAAATGTCGTGTTTAATGATGTGACTAGAAAATCTTCAAAGTTCTTTATAGTTTCTATCTGTTGAGACCAAAATCGGGTCTTCCAAAATGTGCTTATTAAAAAGTCAAGTAAGAATATAAAACTATCATTTACTCTATGCCTTAGAAAAAAACAACGGTATTAGAGAAGTTTATGTGAAAGATATGAAGGTTAGACATTTGACTTTCAAAGTCATTAAGAATAATAGTAATGTCATATTAGTGACTAGCTGACTTGGCATATTGTTTAGAGGTGAATAGGATTGACTAGGCTTGTTCCCAACTAAAATACTGACATTCAAGAAAATGACAGTAAAGAGTGTCAGAAAGGAGAGAGTGCTTTTAGGTAAATTATGATAGTCAGAATGTTATGTTTATTGCGAGGTATTTCCTTTTTATAAACAATCTTACATAAAAATAAATTGGTTTTCAAAATTCAAAATTCAAAATTCAAAATTCATAGCTTGATAATCTTTGGTGAAGAGTCAATTTTCACTTATAGATGAATTATGTCATGATTAATGTTATCATGGATAATTGGGACTCGTATGCAGACTTGAACTAAAAAACTTAAAGAAAGAAGATGTGTGGTGTTGAATAAATCAAGTCTATATCATACAGTAATTAGATGTGTCTCATTTTCTCTTTAATCTCTTTTCAAGACTTGGATCGATTATTAGAGTATTATCATCTACATAATAACTTTTCAAGCTAATCAGATAAACTTTTAAATATTATGCATCATTTTTAATATATATCTGATGTGGGACAAATTGAGGATCAAATAGAAACTATCATATGAAAATCCACCATAAATGTCCTTATAGGCTTGCATCTATCAAGTTAAGAATTAGACATGAATCATCTTTTGAAAGATTTCTTATAATCATTTCATGTGAAATTTAGTTGTCCCTCACTATTTAAAGAAGTTTTCACTACCCAAAAGGGGATAAAACATCTCTTAATGTTAACCATTAATATGAATCAATAATAACGAATGGAATAAGTACATGTACATTTAGGATCATCTAAAAGGGGCTAGATAAGATGCATTGTCACTTGGATAGGAACAATGCAATCCTGAAGTTCAAAAATTAGTAAATTCAAATTATCTCCTTTCATTTTAAAAGACACCTTTCATGAGTTGAGTTTAATCTAGTTAAGAGTGTCTTCTAGAGGAGACTTATCCTTTTAGGTTTCTATTATGTTTTAAATACCTTGTAATATTAGTGAACATAAATAAGATGCTCACGAGGACTAACATGACTAAAAGGAAAAGATGTTGGGATCTTCCTTCAAGGAGAAGAAAAAGCATAATGTGACCCAAATTGATGATATCATTGTTATTAAACCAACTTAACATGTTATTTCCACTCCTATCTCCTTGCATTCCCCAACTCGACCCCCTACATCTACAAAGAATGCCATTTCTCTCCACATGCCTCTTAAATCTATAGAGGAGGATGTCAGCATCTTCCCTCACTTTAACCTAAAGAAAAAATAACATTTTTTCAATAAGGTTAGTATAAGGTCGGATATGGCTCGTGGGATGATGACTTTTAGGGACAAGCAAAGCTTAGAAGACATGTATGTGGACTTCATCGCCTTATTCTTTTAAGGGCATCTAGCTAAGCTAAGTTTATTTGACTTATTTGGACTCCTTTTCTCTCTTTTACAGGCTTCGCATTTACATCCAATTTTTAAAGGATGTCTTTTTCATAATCATGGGCTACGAGAAGGTGTATAGAGTTATTAAAGAGAATGAAGTTATGAGTGTAACCATGGAGGCCTTAAAAGACCTTGAAGCCTTCTAAAAGGAGAAGAACATTACTAATAAGCAACTTTTAAAGTGAGTTATTAAGATAAAGAGGGAAAACATAAGCTTAAAGAATAAGGTTGAAGGTTTGAAGGGGATGGTTGAAGCACAAAAAACGAAGTTTGAAAATGATGAATTCAAATTCAAAATCACCTACCATTATACAAGTCTAAATATTTTGAGAATTAGAACTATGATAACTTAATCAATGTTACTATAGTAAGACTTGAGGCCTGTATAAAGGTTGTATAAAAGAAATATCGAAAATTATCTTGTGTAAAACTCGATATAGCTGCCATTTTGTTAAGGTCAAACCATTTAGAATGAGGAGTTTGAAGAGTTTTGCATATGATGATGATGCTGAAAGCCTTATCGCGGTGAGTCTCTTAATCTTGTCGATGATAATCTTTCTACTTAGCACCCCAATCTCCATTTAGGCCTTTTACTTCTTTTCTATAATTCTCCTTGTATTTTGTTTTCCTATATTTATGGGTTGAAGATATAAGAATGATTGGCATTTTTAACCCATATATGTTTTTATGAAAATTTCATACTAATATATTAGCATTTTGCTGTCTTAGTTCATTTTAGAACTTACAGTAACTTTTTCAAACTTGTAAAATTAAGTTGTATCTTGCCTTGACGTTTCTTTTTATAAAACCTTTAAGGCTTAGAAAGGTCTATATCATACCTTAAGGCTTAGATAAGTGATCAGTATAGGATTCATCATTCTAAGTGATTAGGGAGAATGTTTTGTTGTTCTCCATTAGTGTTTAATTAAAAAATTCATAGCTAAGGTGGAATATCACTTTGAGAATAATTTTTCAAATGTCTTTAATTTAATTAACTACTAATAGTGAGAATTAATATTCTCAAACTTGAATAGAATAAATATTGATTTGATACTCTATTTTTAATCAGAATATTGTATGATTAAAGAATTGAATTATACAAAAAAAATCATACACAAAAAGTTAGTCAAAACTACTTTAACATTCATAATATTTAAGTAGTCATGATGTGTTGCTAAACCCAAATCTTGATTTTGGATATAAATAATTTAATTAAAAAGTTATAGATAAATTAAAGGAGTTTAATTTATTTAAACTTAGATATGATTTAGGATTGTAATTTATATGCATTAATAGTATATTTTAAAACCTAATGGCTCACACACAAAGAATGGTTGGAGAGAGAAAAAGGTATTTAATTAAGTTAAACTTGATTGTAAAGTTTGAGAAACTTTAGGATTAAATACGAGATATTTAACAAATAAGGACCAATATAAGATATCGAATCTTATTTGGGCCCAATTAGTATTTAACTAGAGTTAGTTATAATTATAATTAAACATAATTAAAATTAGGATGTTATTTTAATTAAATTACTAAAGTCCCAAATCTTATTATAAACAAACTCAAGATCTAAAAGAATTAGCACTCTTTACAAACTCTTTCTACACCACTTGTAAAGTTCTCTCTATATGTTTGTATGAATACCGTTAAAGGTTCTATATGTTTGTATGAATACCATTAAAGGCTAGACTGTTGGATTGGAAAATAAAACATGTAAGATTTGGCTAAAACTATATATTTCAAAACTTTTTTAGAAATCAAAACACAGTGGAAGCAAGATAACCAAATCAACATACCAAGCCATACATGATACGGTATATGGAAAATAATTATCATAAGAATAAGATGGAGATTATATTACCGACTCCTCCACTATAGCTTTAACTCCTCATTGTACTATCTTATCATCGACAATATATCCTCTCCTAAGTGATGTATCCTCTTCTCGTTATTGTATCCTCTTCTCGATATTGTAACCTCGACCAATCTGATCTACCACTTGTTCTTCTTGGATAACTTAGTTAAAAAATGATTTGGTAAGAAAGGAGAAGAAAACTTTAGAGGAGATTTTTCTTAGAAGAAAGAAGCCAAAGATGAGACACCTCTTATGTAAATTTCAGCTAACACATGCAAGAAAGGAGAGAGAGTCCAAAAAATGCAAGAACATCTCTCTTACACCTTGTCAATTTTGGTTATGCATGAAAAGAAAGAAGAGAAAGAGCATCCAATGCATTACTTCATTCTTTAATCAAACATAAAGAAGTCATTAAATGAGACTCTTCTCTTTTGTTTTAAGACGACTATATGAACAGACCAATAACCTAAAATGAGATGTCAATTTTGATTTTAGTGATGAAAGAAGGAAGATCGTCCATTAGATACACCTATTTCATCTTTAATCAAATAAATGCTAAAAGGTTACATTACATGTCATCATTAAAAGGCAACCATTAAACCATTTAATAGTAAGATCATTACTCCATTTAATGATGATAAAGCATGATAAATACCATCTTTATTTAGCAATTCAATGTTAAATGTGCAGCTGCACATTCAACCCTAAGCCCTAATAAAACTGAAATTGCCCCTTCCATTTCTTTAAGAATTTCGTTTTAATTTAATTAATCAAATTAAACCAAAGTCTAGTCCATTTCTAAATGTTCATTTGAGCTTCTAATTAACTATTAATTAGTGCAAGCCTAACATTCAATCACGGGCGTTAAAACCTCCATTTATATTTCTTACTTTGCTTGATAACCTTCCTTGAAGCCAAGTGGGGAATCTTATTAGACTTAGATAATTTAAGCTCCAATAAGCCTAGAATGATTTTAATGACATTAGAATTAATTCTAGCTTATTAACTAATTATCATTCCACTAAAGACAATTAGTTGAACTTTTGAATTACTAAATATTATAAGAACACATATTTCAAGTAAGATGTCCAATTGCAAACCCTATTATGAACCTTATTATAGCCATCCACATAACAAAAGGTAAAATTACCATTTTGCCCTTATATTGGTTTTTCCTTCTACATCTCCCGTTTTACTCTATATAGTTATTAATATATAAGATCTCATCTTAGTGTTAAGATTTGATGGGTAGCTAGTCCATCAAACTACTGGCGCCAGTTTAATCACCAATCTCCACAAAATATCTGGAAGTGATGATATCATTATAAACTCTATTTGAGTGAATGTTCTCTTACACATATTTCAATTAATAATTTCAGCATGCAGACATTGGATTAATACTCTATAAAAATCCGTTGCATTCATATCAAGAATTATAATGAAATACATATTTGTTCACCACTCATCAAGATTATGGTCTATAATAACCAAATGCTAAAATGTATGCTTTAAGAATAATGTAACGACCTACTTTATTCTTGAAAAAATATTTGATTCCAGATTCATGATAGTGCCATTATCGATAATCGGCTAATATCATGATATGAAACTCATCATTCCTTTGAAGTAAACTCCTTTACTTACATGGAGATAAATCACATCACAGTTTAAACTATAATCAAGCGACCAACTTGATTATTCAACTATGAATCAATTGATTTAGATTCTAATAATATACATGTTTCCCATACATCTTCATGTATATATATATTATTAACAAAAAAATCTTGGTTGCTTATGACTAGTTATATTATGCTTATACAAATAAATCCAAACTCTTTTGTTTTATTAGTAATAATTATTTTCATTACAAAAATCTAACTGGAAGAAGATTTTACATGTAAATACACTTGCTTTCTAGGGCACTATATTTACTTAACTCCAGCAATATGAATTGCACATGAGACTCCACTTTCATTTTTATTTTGTTATGACTAAGCATCTATTTAACTATCCCGTATCCGGTGTGGATATCGAGCTCATTTTAGATACTATCCCGTACCCATTATGGATACCAAGCTCATTAATCATTGAGCCTATGGCTCTGTGTGCACATTTATGAGCTTTAAGATTTTTTTCACATTAGTCACTCCGATCACAACTGCTTTATTTGATCGTGCATATCAATTTAATGAAAATGCATCAAATCATATAATATGCTATCAATAACTGTCATTCATTGTGCACAATCATATAGCACATTCATCGGATCTAAGTCTGACATTCAACTTATAGTTGAGAACATAATTTCTATTCATATTCAATTTGAAAATACTTCTAATATAGTCCCGATTATCAAACTCATTAGACTATTAATGTGTTGAATTAACATAATCATATTAGTAACAGTTGAATATCTAAAAATCAATTAAGAACAATTCAAATATAGTGAGTAAACATCTAGGTTAACTCACAATATGCTCTAGATAGCTATTGCCTTGACGAGATGGCAATGTCTGAAAGCTGTCGATCAATTTGCACTTCTAAATTATACAATACACACATATTTACAACATTACTAACTTGTTTAATCAAATAAGTACTCAATCATACACATGTATATGTGTTATGTTTAATGCATGCTTAATTGACTTTTCTCGGGTATGTATCCTTAATGATAAGTCTTGATAATTCAAATATTATAGCTTGTACATAACTTGTTTTCAATTAGGCTATACATCAAGTAAGTTTGATTACTCCAAATTCATCAATGATTCATTCACCAATCCTTTTTTTAATGCGTTATATTCAAACAATTTTTCAATTCTCATTCATTTATACCTAGTTCATATTGTTCATATCCTTTGAATCACATTTGCATTTATAAGAACATCTTTATACCATTAACACTTCATACTTCCCAAATTCATATACATTGATATCAAAGCAATCCATTCCATAACTTTCAATATTAATGAACAACCTAAACTTATCAAACCCTTAACCACATAATCCAACATCGAACTAGGTTCATTTTTAAGCCTTAATAAAGATCAAATACACTAATGTAAATTGTTTGTCCTCATGTGGTTTAACAATTGCACAAAACATAATTTACCATGTCAAAACCTTTCCCACGATTGTGGGGTACCTTCCTACGATTGTGATAGAAGTTAATGCATCTACCCACGATTATGGGATGAGTGCCACAATAGTGGACTACTAATTATATGTCAATTCCTCATCAATTACATCACCAATTCCATCTCCAAAATCATTTGATTAGCAGCACATAACTATTGTCTTTCATGCATCAAAACAAACACAGAAACTATCCAATTCACCCTCACATTCCAACACAACCTCAACATCAACATAACATGTCATAAACAGTCTTTTACTTACTTGTATAGCTCAAATTTCCACCTTAAAGATCAAGCTCATTCGGTTCTCCATGCATGCAAAATCATCACAAATTCAAGGTGGGAATTGGATGGTTTTTGGCTAGGATCAAAGACTATAATAAGAAAAACTATGTTATGATTCTTTACCTAACTTCGTAAGCATAAAAGCATAGATTTTAGTATGGCAATTGAATACAATTAAAGCAAATTTCTAAAGCTATGGATGAGAGTGTATTTTGGTGTAGAGAATGAAGAGTGAACAAGAAACACAAAAGAAACATGTTCTACACTAGCTTAGTTCATTTAGCTGCAAGGTGTCACCAAGTTACAATGGCATATGCCATACCATGTATGGAATCCATTTGTCCTCCCCATAAGCTGCCAATTGTCACCAATATGCTAGGCCATTTTTCACTCATTCATTGTTACCATTTGTCAATTAATTACCTATACCAAATGTCACTTATTTATCTATGCCAAATGTCACTCAATTATAGGCTTAGTCACCCTAATTTTTCATGTGTCAACTTGTCTTGTATTTTTCCTAGTCTAAATGTACATTTAATTCATCAATTTTCTAATTATACCAATTAATTCCAAATTTACAACTTGTAATCAATCAAACCAAAATGCAAGGCATAAACAATACATATTTCACATCATGGTCATTTTAAACCTTTCATACTCTGGAATGAGTTAATTAATTGCATATACATTCTTTGCAATGTATACTAATTCATAATTCATGTGTGTATGCTATTGATATGCATGTGAATGAAATGCAATTCATGATTTTTCACTAATATAGCTTAAATGCAATAATCTAGGGTTTTAATTCCTTAATTTGAAAAATTGGCTATTACATAATACTTCACACAAACAATCAAATTGGTAATTTATATGAAGAGAGATCTCATGTGAAGACTAGATTGTCTATTAGAGTGCTTAAGATCTAATTGGAATATAGGTTGTCTTTTGTTAATTGAGACACTGCAAATTTAGTAATTCAATTTAATTAAGGTTTAATGATTACAACTTAAGAGAGAATAATCCACCTTCAAAATTCTAATACCAATTTCAATTAGCTCAAAAGTAATCAAGTTAGCATTCGATGATAAGATAAATCCCCTTTTCTTATAATTGGTTAATCTTCCTTGTGATTTTTCGATTGTCAATGTGGTTATGTTCAATTTTAGTTTCCTTGCATTAATTTTATAATTTCATTCTCAATAAATCTATATTCTATTGAATAATTTTTTGACATTTTATTTTCATTTTAATTACATTTTTTAGACCTTTGACAGATTTAGGATTCAGTTAATTCACTAATTCCTCGTGATATCGATACCTCAACTACTATGCTTACGACCTATTCACTTGTGAAACATTAAGGGTTTTATAGAACTAAAACTTGTTCAACAAGTTTTTGGCACCATTTTTGGGGATTTAGTTTATAAATTTTTTAATTCCTAAGTTTTAAGCAATTATTGCCCTTTCTTATGATTGTGGTGCCCAATCATGAGAAATTACAAAAAAAAAGAAGAAAAGGAAGTTTGGGCACAAAGTTGAAGATACATCAATTTGGACATCACAAGGTAATAATGAAGAACCCGAGAAGTTAAATTCCATTAAGAGTTATATCATGGGAGCAAAGGACCCTTACAAATTTCAATGAGGCAAAATTTGGTCGGGTACGTAATCATCCTTATTTGAACACTTATAATCCAATGTGACAGAACCACCCAAATTTCTTTTGGCCTAACAATGCAAGAGTTGAAATGGGAATTCAAGGCCCGCCAGGATTTTGGCAAGATGAGTCTAATTCATGGGATTCAAAATTGGATAAGATCATAAATATCGATTAGAACTAAAAGATGCTAGAAGTGAAGCTCGAAGAAGTAATGGAAGCTCATACCTCTTCTATTCACAAACTAGAGATTAAAATGGGCCAGCTTAATAATGAATTTTGTAAGAGAAGTGTGGAAAGCTTTCTGAGCAATATGAAAGTAAATCCGAAAGAGCAATTTAAGGCTACCAAACTTGGGAGTAAGAAAGAGATAAAAGAATCAATGGAAAGCAAGACGAGCCCCAACTTGTAGAAAACTAAGAGAAGAAGAAAGAGGACAAAGAAAAGAAGGAAGACCTTCTATACATTCCTCCTCCGCCTTATCCACCTAAAATACAATTCCCACAAAGATTTCAAAAGAATGACTTAGTTGAACTATTCACAAATCTCATGTAAAACTTAAAGAAATGGAAATTTTACTTATCTTTTGTGGAAGTGTAGAAATGCAGGCCTAAGTACTCAAAGTTCCTTAAAGACATATTATCTACCAAGTGAACTTGGGATGATAATCAAACAGTAGCTATGACGGAAACCTCTATCTCTTTAATTACCAACCAGATGCCCTCGTAGTTGATAAATCCAAGGAATTTTACAATACCCTATGTAATTGGTAATTTAGAGATTTAAAAATGTTTACACAACATAGGTACAAGTATAAACCTTATGCCTTTGTCAATTTTTAAGGAACTGGGGTTAAGAGATGTGAAGCCATCATCTATAGGTATTAAGTTGATAGATTAGTTAATAAAGAAACTGTTTAGTGTGGTGGAGGATATACCCATAAAAGTGGACAAGTTTATCATTCCAGTGGATTATGTCATGTTAGACTTTAAAGAGGATTAAAACTATCTGGTAATTCTTGGTATACCATTTTTAACCACTGGAAAAGCTTTGGTAGATGTCCATAAAGACAACCTCATCCTTTAGATTGGAGATGAACAAGTGAAATTCAACACTAGTGAGGTATTAAAGAATCCAAAGGAGGGTAGCTCATTCATGATAATTGATGAAGTCAAATCTTTAAAGGATCAAGAGGAAGAAGAACATTGTTGGAGTTATGTAAACATAATACCCTAGAAAGCAAGTGTATTTACATGTAACTTTATCTTCTTTAGTTACAGTTTTTGTAATGAAAATATTTATTATTA
>JAOQMP010000007.1:14620218-14631031 GCA_027563575.1 Erythroxylum pedicellare
ACCGTCAACTATGACGAATGCAACACTTATATTTCACAACACAATTCAGCTCTCACACACAAACCACATGAAACATATACCAATCTGAAGGAATCACTCATACAATTGATGATAATACGTTGAAACCACAAAAGAGTTAACCTTCCAAGCCAATATCTATCTCATATTCAACATACTCCAATAACACATTCATTACAACTTTAGGAGGATGCATTAATCATAAACAACTTTTTAATAAATATGCAATTCCTCCTTAATACATTTATTTAAACATTTTTCTTTTTCTTTTTCTTTTCTTTTTTCCTTTTGCTTTTCTCTTTTCTTTCTTTCTTTTCCTTTCTTTTCTTTTCTCTTATAAAAATTAAAATAAACTACATCAATATGGAAATTTCAATAATAAGACGTAAAATAACATCCCAACATTATCACCTACCCACACATATATATACCTCCATACTTAGAATTTTATACTTCCATAAACTCAAAAATCAAAAAATGTTCCACTAGCTTCAAGGCTTGGAAAGGACATTTGGTTAGGTTAAAGCATGTAATGTGGCTAATTCACAAAGAAAAGGAAAATAAAGCTCAAGGGGCCTTATCAAAAAGGAAAATCATATAATGGGTACGTTATTTGGCTAATGTAGTTCAGAATAACAAAGAATGTCTAATCATATCCATATTGATGCATGTGATAAAAATGTGGTCTTGAATAGAAATTCAAGGCAAAATCAGGATGTACAAGTCATGAAGGTCACACATTATCAAAAGGCAATGAGACTGATATGAATGTGTCAGTCAAATAAGGCTCAAAATCTCACCGGCTTTGTCTACCACTAGTCACTACTCTTCTAAAGATAATGCACATTGATCAATCACAAGAATAAAAATACATGCTAAAGTTTCTATGAAGTTCTCTAGTCAATTCACACTCTAATCATAACTATATAATCCTAGAAGCAACAAAAAAGAGATAATGTTTGTTTTATTGCTTTATTATTTCTCCCATTTTGATTGAAAACTTAAAACAAGTAAAACAAGCAAATTCAAAAACACACATGCGTATAAAAACTAATGCAAAAATGTAAAGGAAAACTTTCTTTGGGTTGCCTCCTAAGAAGCGCCTTTGTTTAGGGTCGTTGGCTCAACTCCATGTTTCCTGCTCATGTAGCAAAATTGTGATCTTTAGGTGTCACATATGACTCCTCATCATGAGGTTCTTTTGGATAGGGCCTTAGTTGATGATCCGTCATATTCAGCATCTCCCCTATCCTCTGACTTTCAATCGTGACTAAGTCCATGCACTCTAGAAAGATCTCAAATGTCTCTTTGCCTTTTTCTTCCACATTTAATTCCTCCAATATGCTATCTAAAGGAAAAGAGTTAGTCTCAAAAATAATCATGAACTCAGTAGTCACCTTCGAGCTAAATGATATGTCTTTTTCTGGTTCGAGCTCCTCCTTAACTTCTTCATCATATGTAATTCCTTGAGCATTACTCTCAAAATTCTCAAGCTCCTCATCACTCTGTAAGGTTTCCGCACTAACGTCCATTGGGTATACCTCGAGTTGATCTCCTCTCCATTTGTGATTCTAGGTAATCGATCCTCGCTGCCATCTCACCCATTTAGCTTGCCACATTCTGGGTTCTAGACATTATATACCTCATTTCCTACTGGAACTGTTGCAACTGTTGTTGTAGGCTCTGTTAAAATTAGAAATTGTTAGCAATCACAACATTCATCAATTCTTCCAGAGACGTACCTGAGTTTTGACAAGAAGCTTTTGGTCCACACAGGAACTGTTGTGTATCCTACAAACTATCATAGAAGTAATTTTGATAGTTATCCCATCTACAACCAAAGTTAGATTGATTAGTCTAACTTTGGTTATAGGATTGAGAGTAAGAGTTTTAAAAAATTACTTCCATCCATGAATTTTTTTTCACAAACAGAAATACTTTGTTTTTACCCATATTTAAGCTTAAAAGTACTTTTATTTTGCAATCCTCTAGTGTAATTGTTGTTTTGGTGTAGGAATGAAGTTAAAAATGTTGGGGAGGAACTTTTGGAAAATGGGTGCGAGTGCTATACAACTTTTGTCTTTAATATTGTAGCACCAATATGAAGTTGTAGTTTTGAAAATATAGCACAAGCTAGAACTTTGATGTTATAGCATCAATTTGAAGCTATGGCATTACTGGAGTAAAAAATTACCAAGTCAAATCTTGATGTTATCATCACAAGGTGATAGCATCAAAACAAGAATTATTAGGATTTAATAGTTGTCAAGAGAAATAAAAGACCAATTTACCCAAGATGGATAAAACAAGGATGATTCACATCTAAAGAAAAGAAGGGTTAAGAAACTAAGGAAAGGCTAAGGAGACTTGGAGAGGTTTGGGCAATCAATCGAAAGGTTTAAAGACTCATCCTTTAGAGTTTTCCTTCTCTCTTTTCCTCTTACAATCTTGAATTTTATTAGATTAAATTGGATTGAATGTTGGATTTTGAGTTGGTAAACATAATTAGTGGCCAGATTTCCTATGCTCTTCTAGGGGATTTAAGATTGTGGTGATGTTTTGATATTTTGATAAGTTGAATCTATTATTGCTTTTCATTTCCTTAGTAATTTATCTTTGTGCTTAAATGGAAGTCCCTGGCCATAGTTTTAATTGCTTGGTAAATTACACCTTCAGTACAGGGGTGATTTTGCTAGAAGATAGGAGAGAAATCAGCTACAATTTAGATTTATGCTTAATGCCCCTTTAGGAAATTACTTAAGTAAAGGATTATCCAGTTTTCTAAAAATAAATGGTTGGTCACCTTTAGGGGAAGGGGGTTAATCACTAGTGGGTCAAAACCTACAAGGAAAATTAAAGGCTATCTATAGAGTAGATTTAGTAGGGCAATGAAATGTAGTTACAAGACTCAAATCCTAAAGAAACATGTATCCTAAATTAACTTCATATTTAGTTTATCATTTCATTTTATAGTTAGTTAATTACCTCAACTTAATTAGTGAGTTTTGAACTAGATTTACATTACTTAGTCATTATATTTATGTTTTAGTAAGAAAAACACTAATTAAGTTCATTGGCCTTGTAGTATCAAATCTAGTTCAATGCGCTTTTTCACTCAATCCTTAAAGGCATGGCTCGGTCTCATTGGTTTTTATTACTTGAATGACTTTGTTACACATGTAATTTGGAACAAACATCATTCCATCAAACATATTAACTGCATCCCTTAAACTACCATAGTTATTATAAAACATGATTAATGTCTTACGCATGAAACATCCAAGTCAAAACCAAGTTTAACCATATCCTCATAAACCTCTATACCCTTTTAAATATTAAAACTATTGGAACATGCCTTGACAATAATAGGGAAGGTGTGATCATCAAATATAACTGTTTGAAAATCAGGGCATACATGCAACAGAAGAAATATCAAATTTTTTCATTTAATCTTTTGATATTCAAGATAACTTTAAATTTCTATAAAATGATTAATGTATAAACATAATAAAGATATATATAAATTGTACCTTGTTATATAGCTTGATCCTTTTCTTTTCATTTTTCTCTAACAATTTATGAAATTAATTCATCATAACCATCATATTCGTGCTTATGTCTAGCCTTAAACTATATCCATATGAATGAGTTAAGCGAAATCTATAAATGGTATACAGAGTGTTAGCCAAGAAATGTTAGCTCTCAAAGGCCGAGTTTATTTATAATATAGTTTGGATCTTTTAGTTACTTCATTGAAATAAAAATCCTAATTTCAATTTAACTATAATTATACTTACAATTCATTTTAATTAGATATTAATTATCCCAAATAATATCCAATATCTCATCCTTTTTTATTAAATATGTTATATTTAATCCCAATTTTTTCTCAAACTTTACAACCAAGTCCAACTTAATTAAATTAGCTTTTTCTCTTATCAATTGTTGTGACCCATTATGTTCCTAAATATATTAGAAATGGATAAAAATTATAACTTTAAACTGTATTTGGGATTAAATAAATTAAAATCTTTTAATTTATCTTTAATTTCTTAATTAAATAATCTATGTTCGTGGATAAAGATTAGTGTCTAAAAACATGTCATGACCACTTAAATATTAGGAATATCATAGTTGTTTTAACTAATGTTTTCGAGTATGATTTTTTCATATAATTCAACTTTTTCATCATACCATGTTCTTATTAGAGATAAATGATGGAATAATGCCTAATCTATTTAAGTCTAATCACATTAGTTCTCTAACATTAGTGATTGATTCAATTAATGACATTTAAAAACTATCTTCAAATTATCATTCTACCTTGATTAAGGATTTCTTGAATTAATACTAATTGAGAATAACAAAACACTCTTTCTAATCACTTTAGAGTGATAAATCCTATACTGATCACCCTTCTACCTTCATATAGTTCATACTATAACCAATGGATAATGATTGAGTTGTCCTTAACTATGATAATTCATAAGTAACATAAAAATATAGCAATCTCTATATGAGATACTTAGAGATCTCAAAACAAATCATCACAATGAGAATTTCCATAGACATACAAGCAATATTCCAAATGAAATTCTTATATTTGGTCAATTCAATAAACTTGTTCTTTAACAAGTATTCATATGTTTGTTTAAATATTTCCATACTTTAGCCTATGAGATCAAAATTTTTCTCTTTAAGGAAGAAACATAATATGTGCTAGTCTTTTTATGCTTTATTAATATCCAATCTCAATAGACTAATAACTGGAAATAATTTAGGGATATTAGTTAAATACAATATGGATCTTATAATTATAATATTATCTTAATTTCATTTGCAATGCACATTTATCTAATGGACTATATCATATATATTTGAATATGTATAAGATTAAAAAATACTTGTAAATAATTATGTCACTAAAAGCATAACCAATTGATTAGGTTTAGGGTATAAACCAACACTAACAACACCATTTTAGGAAGGAAAATTTAGAATATCGAATATTTTCATCAAACAAAAAAAAAAGATAAGCTATGTAATGGAGAATGGTTGCATTAGATGGCCACCAACAATTTTTAGATTGAGTTAGTAGATTTCGTCAAATGGAGATGGCCATTAAAGATAAGGAATTAGGGATATTTAGATGACGTGGATGGAGAAATGAATATTACAAAATTAGGATTTTTTAGCTAAATTATGGTTTAAATGGAGTATTTTAATTAAATTAGGTTATTATGTTAATTAATGTTAGGTCAAAATAATGAGAAATTAGAAAAAAATTTATTAATATTAATTATGTTTAACTAAAATGAGTGCCCACTGCCACTTATACGGTACATGAAATATACGTAGCAAAGTGGGACCCACATAACTAATAGAAAATAAAAATGTTTCATATCATTAATGATGTAACACATAATGGAGGCAATCCCATAAAGATTTACATCTATCTGGGGTTAAAACTGAATGATTTAAAAATATTAGAGTTCATTTTAGATACTCCAAAATATTAGGGTTTAATATGAATTTTTATGTAAATGTTAAGGTTAAAAATGCATTTTTGCTTTTTTGTCAAAGTGTTGTCTAACGAAAGAGTTACTATCATGATGTCTCTATGAGGGTGAGGTAGGGACCTATTATGTGCTTCTTGGAAGGTTATGTCAAAGTCCTTTAATCTTTTCTAAACTTTATTTATGTCAAATTATTTGTGGCAACTCTCCTTTTGTTTCCCGTTTTGGTGTATTATTGCCTGCATTCTAAGATAAATTGTTAACTCCTTAAAATATATGTAATAGTAAAAGTAAGGGTTGATCTTATAAAAAGTATTTAACCAAGATATATGCTTCATAGACAAGTTTTTTTATTGTGATAAAATAATACCAAATATAATTAAGAAAAATGTAAATCAAAATATTAAAAAAAAGATAAAAATGAACCTTGGTCTAATTCCACATACATTATTGAAATGATATGTTGATCATCAATGCATTTATAAGTCAATTTATACTTTAAATAGTCACCTTTGAAATTATTGCTTATATCTTTTTTATCATTGTTAATTATAGAGAAATACAATCTAATTAACCTAAACTACCAAAAGACCCTAAGTCACATGCCAAATATTTAATTAAGTAGTAACTTTAAAAATTCAAAAGATCGATGAAATATAATAATATAAGCATATGCTTATATTTAGTTCAATCAATTGTTTGTCCTCAGATTTAAGAATTTTAATACAACAATCTATTAAACTCTAATTGCTTTATAGATTAGAGGGATTAAGTAATTAAAGATCTAATATTTAACTTAGCAGTTAATTATAACAAATAATAAACTAGTACGCCTTCTAGAAATTAACTGATATAATCATAAAAGATAACACATAGAATAATGATTAATACTCAAAATATAAATCAAACAAAAAACGAATCAAATTTCATGTCTAATACATCCCAAAGTTTTAGTTTTCTTTGACTAAGTGAAAAAAATAAGAAAAGAGAACAGAAAAAAGAGAGAAAAGAAAAACAACTATTTATTCTAAAACCTAGAAAAACTTAATACAAAAATTTTCACTAAAATTAATGTTTTAAACTTTTTAAACATGGGCACATCAATTTTTTTGTTAACATAGTTTGGGACACAACTGTTCCCCATGTCTTGCATTATAATATTTCTTTGTAAACCTTTTTAAGGATGACCATAGGCTCTAACATGTTTGTGTTATAGGTCGTATCTCTTTTGGTAATTTCTCTACTATCTAAAACAATATTTATTAACCCATATAGCATGTCATGTCCTCAACGTCAAATTTTTTTTATAAAAACACACCTTAGCATACAACCGCGCTTCCAGTCACATGTCGCAATAGAATTTTAACTCTTTGACCAAATAGTAACATAGGCTCTAACATGCCTATGTTCCTTCAAGTTTGGTTTTGAACTTGATTTTACAATATCTCTCAAGACTTAAAGCATGTAAGTTTTATATATCTTCCAAAGCTTTCTGTAGAATCTTAAATCATCTCAATTAGACTTTGGATGAAAAGGTTATGTCCATTTTAAAAAATATATCAAAATTGTCTAAGATTGACTAATTATCATCAATTTGCCTTTAACATCTCTAATTGCAGCCTAAATCAAAATATAAGATTAATACGGCATAAAGAAGGTGTAAAAGACTAAATACTAAAAGAAAAAAGCATATTATTTTGTATTCTAATCACCTTCATTAAATGGGATCTTAGCTTTTTGGGATCCTCACTAATGATTATGTGAATCACCTTTTAGATAGGGTGGGGTTCTCTCTTTAGTTCACTATTTCTTAGTGCCTGTGGGGAACTCCTTCTATAGTATTCCCCTATATGACCATCCATGCTATAGAAAGAATTTGTGCTGAATAAATCAATTCTATCTCATACACTCACTAATGGTGTTCAAGAGGTAGGTAACAATTTAAAACTAGCATTTACTTTATGCACTTAAAACAATAACATGATTAAAGAAGTTCATTAGGAATAGATGAAGGTGATGAGTTATCAAAAATGATTTAGGAAAAGGTAGGCAAAGTGTTTGAGGCTAATAATTAAGATATATTCTTATCTCAATACATATGTTTTTAAATAGGCTTTAAAGAACATATTTGTTATAAATATTTCCAATTTTATCTTACAAGAAAAAAGATAAGTGAAAAACTTATAAATATATTTAACTTGAAAAAAATAAAAATCTCAAGAGAAATAGATAATTAAATTAGTTATTTAAAGGATCGTTATCTTTGAATTATTCTAAATCAAGCTAAGATCATAACATAATGTTCTCTTTTTATCTTTTGCATAATTAGCCAAATAATTATTAGTAAAAGCAATAAGTTTAATTGTTTGCCTTTTAAGTACTTGATTACATAATCTAGAGTTCCTTTCATAAATCATAATTGATATATGTATATTTGACAATATTTATACCCCATATTTAATGTATTTTTCTTGATATTTTATATTTTATTATATATTTGGTACTTAATTTTCTCCAAGTGCATTTATAAATTATAATTTCCTTTACAAACTAAAAGGTGAAGAATTCAGATAAAAACATGACATAAAACAAAGATTTGAAGCAAAGAAGGGATACACGGTTATGCCTGAACCCGTCTACTTCTCTCAGGTTGTGCAATATCATAAATTATGGGTATTATAGGTTATACACAGTTCAATACACAGTCGTGTATCACCTAGAACCCTAAAAATTATCATAAAAAGACTTGATCAGAGGCAAAATAGAAAAAGAGACACTAAAAGATGATTTTAGGGGCAGGGATTGTTCAGAAGGTGTGATTTTGATTTAGAGAAGTGGAAGGGTGATGCAATGTGAAGCGTGCAGGTTAGATCATCAAGGCTAAGAATGTCAATCACTTTAGCCCAAGCATATGGATTACTTAGGAAATGATCCAAACCCTAAAATAATCCTTATAACAATACTTATAATTCTGGATGGAGGAACCAGTCCAAATTTTCATGGGAAAATCAAGGACAACCAAGAAAGAATCGTTTGCTTATATTCAAACTGTAACATCCCAATACCCATGTTAAGTCTAAAATTGTAAATGTGAGAGATTTACTGAGAGATTAGAAATGTGCCTAGTGCTCATGCATTATGTGATATGCTCATGCACATGAATATTGAATCTTTGCACATGAAAATGATTGTACATGCATTCATTGACATTCCAGGTATAATTGTTTACAAATGTCAGTATATTGAGAAACGTGATTTTATGTGTTGAAAATTAATTTGGAGAGTGTAATTGTTGATTTAGGATTTTTGAAGATTTTTAAGAAAATTTTTGAAAAAAATTGGAGCAATTTTTGGACTAGAAAAAATGTCAAGTGGCAAAACAAATGATAAATGGTAGTAGAAATTACTGTCAAATGGCAATGAAAATTTTGATAAATGATTTTAGGATTTATTGATAAGTGTCGTTAAAAATTGGGAGACAATTAGAATAGAAATTGGATTTATGTAATAAGAATTGGACATGTGGCAAGTGACAATGCCAAACAATGTCTTAAGTCCACTAAGCATTTAAACCCTTTTTGTTGCTCTGCCACAATGCTTTATATTTAAAAAGCCCATTAGGTGTTGTTTTTGCTCTCCCCATCTTCTTCTTCGTGGCTCTCTTCTCTTCTTCTTCATCATTTTTGTTTTCTTCAATCACTACGACATTAACTTTGAAGATCACACTTTTCTCCTTTTGCTACTAGCATTTTTGCTATCTTCTTCCTCATTGTCACTAAAAACCTATCTCTACCATCTTTAAAAGATGATGAACGTATGATGCTTAGGAGCTAGGGCTGGTGTTGTTTCTGAGGAATCTGAAGTGAAACCAAGTTATGCTTTAAAGGTTATGGGTATTGTTAAATGAAACTAGAATGATGAGAAACTAGAATGGGTATTGAGTTGAATGTGTGTTACGTGGATGGTGAAAAATCTATGTCAATGTCTTGTTTTTATTATTGTGAATGATCATTAATGACCCATGATTTGTTATAGAGATGTTTTGGAAATTGGATGGTCCATATAATAGTGTTAGGATGAGTGTAGTTTGTGATTCAGAACTTTTGGTAAAGTGAGGAAGACCCTGCAGAAACCTATCTTCTTATGCACTGTAGAGTGAATTATCTTCTAGGATTGACCTTCTATATCTTCTAGGTTGACCTTCTGCATCTTCTAGGGTTGACCTTCTGTATCTTCTAGGGTTGACCTTCTGTATCTTCTGGTGCCTATATTCTGGTTTATATCTTCTGGTGCTGAAACTTCTTCTATGCATTGTAGACTGAACATCTTCTAAGCACTATTTATCATACATCGTCTGGTCCAATTTGACCCTCTATATGATAAAATGTCACTTTGATTTCTTCATACAAGTTGTATATCTATAAGTCCTATTTCAAACCGTCTAAGAATGACCTTAATTCGACATCTATAGAGAAAGTTATGCCAATTGTCCCGAAACAGGTTCAACATGATTGAGGACAAAACGTTGTTTGATTCTTTCGGCCATAACTTTGTTATCCGACCTCCAAATGAAGTGATTCTTTGACCAATAGATTCCTAACACATTTTAGTACCTCTCCATAAAATTTTAATTGCTTTTTATACTGATTGAAAAAGATTGATAGAATCAAATTAAGGATATTGGATGGAAGAGTATAAATAGGATATTTTACTGAACATACTTTGGTATTTTGATGATATCTTGATCTGTAGAGCTCCGAATGAGATTATTATTGTTTCAAAATAAAATAAAGACATAGATACACCAATTATCTGAAGGAATAGAATTTTGATTCAGTCCCTAAGACTTACAATTTCTGGATGGATGTTAGGTATAGTGTATTGTTTCAGTTTAATAACAGTTTGAAAATGTTTGGGCCCTAACTTTTAGAATTCTGAATCAAATTGAACGATTTTGGTGTCATTAGAAGCTTAAGAGATGGGAGAGAAATTTTCTAGAAGAGATTATGACCCAATTACATCATTTCCACTTTCTGATTGAATGTGAATAGTAGATCCGAAAGAGTATTTTGGAAAAAATTTCTGAAAGTAAGCCAATGAGATATGAATTATGGTTTTAATGGTTTTAGTGAGCTATAAACCTAAGTATAAATTATAATTAGATGAGTCTTGATATGGGACTAATTTTTTGATGACACTAATGGATAAATACCTGAGATTGTCATGAACATGCATTGTACATATTTTATTACATACATGTGCATTGTTAAACACTTATA
>JAOQMP010000007.1:14664828-14676226 GCA_027563575.1 Erythroxylum pedicellare
ATTATCCTTGACCAGAATAAGTCACAAGTAATATTATAGTATAATAGTCTCTATATGAGATGATGTTCGCAAACCACTATTCAAGATTCTATCTTATCGCCATATTGTTTACTTTTAAAAAAATATTGTATTTTTTTAAAGTTACTTTATTAAAGATGTGATAATTGTACTTTAAAGTTCTTTTCTTTTTAAAATTTTTTATACATATACAAATAATTTTTAAAATAAATTTCTTATATAAAATTCGTTTAGTAAACTTATTTTTTAAGAAGTACTCGTTTAAATATTTTTATATTTTAATGACTAATTCCTTTATAAAAGACAAAAATTAACATTGCAGAGGAGTAGGCGTCATACTCTATGGTCCAATTTTGCCTAACCTCTGCTATAAACTCTTCTCCCCGATCATCTGTGCACCGCTGAAATAGGCTTTCATCTTTGAAGGAAAATCATAACTACTAGTACTACCCATCTATTATTATTGGTTACTTCCTTTGTTTTGGATGTTTTCAGGAGATTTGGCACCATTAGCTTATGTTATAGTCAAATGGGTTCTCATGGGAAAGAAGAAAGAAGGGCAAATAGTATTGGAGCGCAGGAGTGTGTACATGGACATTCTGTGGCAAGCTTTTGGGATCGATGTTGGGGTGGACACATGTTCCGTGGGGTGGGACAGCGAAGTTTGACGAGACGGCTTGTCACGTTATTTTTGTAAAAAATTAAAATATTATTTTAAATAAAATACATGAGAAAACTTCGAGGAGAAGGTTCAAGCTCGAGCGCCATATCCTGAAAACTGAAAACCAACTGTACTCTTTCCATCAAGTTGTTTTCATTTTGGCTCGTCTTTCCTTAAGGGCCAGGGGACCAAATGAACGAAGAAATTAAAATCACAAACCCCCGAGTCCCACATCAAGCTCACACTTTGATGATGACCCAACTGGTGTTGTGAAAAACCCAAGACCTCACTGTGCATTCTCTCCATTTTGTTTCTGTTTCTCTCTTCTTTTGCATTCCATGTTTCTCAAATGCTTTTTGTGCCTAAAGTGACTGTCATGACATTGTTTTATTGTTGTTTTGCGGAACTAGGATTCTCTCATTCAAGTGAAGCTTTTTCAATATGCAGGTGAAACCTTGTGAGATATGTGGTGGTGTTGGTGATCAAAAGTTGACAATGACTTGCTCAGCATGTGGAATAACCCGTGAACACGTGTAAGATGCTATATATATGTTTCTTGGCCTGCCTTCTCGTTTCCACCTGCCTGCCTATTTTTCCCCATGAGTATCTGTGTGCAATACTCGGTGTGATTTGTCATCTTTGTACATAAATTCCTTCATTTTGGATTTTGCTTGATTGACTTCTTGTTCTCATCTTTTGTGGATATTAACTTGGATAGACTTCTATAGGTTGAAATGGTTGTGGTTAGGTTTGATTTATAAGGCTTATGGTCCAAATTATTGCTTGTTTTACTACTCCTATAAAATGGGCGGTCCAAAGTCTTTCTTTTGTCATTTTGTGTTAACATGCATCTATTCTCAGTTAATTGTTCTGTTTTGTAGTGTGATGAAACAGGCGGATTGTTTCTAAGTTTGCCTATTTTGCTTACTTCTCAGTTATTGCATGCGGAAATTAAGATTGACAATCCCAGACGTATGGATTTGCGATGAATGCACATCAGGCGATGAATGCACATCTAACAATAACATTTCTTTACTGGAGCATGGTGGGAAAGAAGGGTTGAAGAATTCCTACAATGTATTCGAGAACAATATGGATAAAGGCATTAGAAAGGGCTTTGATGATTCGATTGGAAACAATCACTCAAGAAAGCCAAAGACTGGCAAGGTGAAGTTTCTTGATACTGAAGAAGTCATGAGACTGAATTCAGGAGCCACAAAAAGACAATCAGAATCAAAGAGTAATTCTGGATACAAATATGGTTCTTCAAATCTCACTTCAAGGTACCCCCATCCAAAGCCAAAGGCTAGAATTGTACCTGCACATCTAACAAAGCGTGCAAGTGGAACAACAAAACTGACTAGTGTAACTACTCCGCCGGCGCCGCAAATGATTAAAGGTAATATTGTAAGCTGTCTTTTGTGTTCAATTTCAACATGCAAAAGGTTGATGAATATAAAATCTTGGAACATCATTGCATTTCTACGATATCAAACATTTTGTTCTTGATTCTATTGAGGAGCGTAATGATGGTGAGATTCTAGGATAAGAAAGTATGTAAAATTGGAGATGAAAATCAACGTACAAAGTCTATTAATGTGAATAGAGAAGTTGTCAATGTTTAATATAACAAACTACCATCTAAAGTAGTTGACTTGAAATTAAATCATCTATAACAAATTGTTGGTTTGCATGTCCATTTATTCCACGCTCTACCTGACAAAGTTTATGTTATATTTCCATTCTGTTTTTTTGTTTGTGCCTGCATGATAAACATGACTAGATTGAAGTTTGTCTAACTTGGCGCTTTGACATTCAATTTGTAATACTCCTCTTCCCACGGGGTTAGGGTGGGGGAGGAAGGCGTGGAAGTGGATATCCAAATTCCAGGCATTCAAATTAAGTCTATGCGTTATATTTGATATTTCTTTTTTGATGCCTAACTTGTCTGCTAAAACTGTAGTATTTTATGAGGGATGAGAAACAATCACGTGTTCCATTTATTTAAGGAAATGTTCTGTTAGGACCAATGTGGTCGAGGGTAATTCAGGAAGGGAGGAGAATAACAGAGACGTAAATAAGCCTAGGATATGGAGAATATACTCGAGGAGAGAGAAAGAGTGGGCAGAGAGGAGTGAGTTAGTTAGTTAGTTAGTGGCTGAGTTGGCACAAGGGTTGGGTTGTAACATAATGGCCTCAGTGGGCAGTTTTGAGGCAAAGAGGGAGAGGGGGAGGGGATTGGAAAGTAAGAAGATAGATATTGTAGACATAAAGAATTTTCTTCTTTCTGAGGAGCATTTTTGCTCTGGAAAGGGTGTCCTGTGGAATAACCCTTGTAATAGCAATAGAGTGCCTTTTATCTGTTCAATAACATACACTTTCTTTAGTTTATAAAGCTAGAGTTCTATCATGTTCAGATGAATTGTATTCTGTTTATATAAGCACATACGGGTATTTGACAATTTTCACTCATTAATCTCAATGCCTTGTGCTACAGTAAGATCGTCTCCTATCACTCCTGTAGAGGAACACAGAAGCAAGAAACAACAAAGAACCGACTCAATTATGGCTAAAGGTGTCAAAATATATGAACTTAATACGCCTTCAAAAAAAGTTGAAAGTTGCAATGCCGATGCCAAGAAAGCTACAAGCAAAACATCACAGACATATTCTGAGTTAGTACATGGTACCATGATTATTGATATAGTTGATGGAATTTCTTTGATATTTTTCTCAATCCTGGTCAAGTTCTATGTTATGGCTGCACCCTTAGTAATTGAGTGAAGTTTCAGCGACTTTTAGAAACTCATCGTGTTAGAATATTAAGCAACTTGTACGTATTAGTTTAATATACTATGGTTGACGTAAGTTCATGTTTTGGTAGAACTTATTAGTTGAAGCTCAAATCTAGGTAGCAATAATTATTATTATTTTCTACTAACGGGTGTAGTCATCATATGATGTGATTTTTCTTTTCTTCTGATAATTTTGGTACATCCTTCTGGTCATTTTCGTATAAACTGAGGTTAATCAGCTTATTTTACTCTGCATTCTTCCCCTAAATTAAGTTTTTAAATTGTGATAGATACTCTAAAGGTACAACCAAGAGGAAACTGTTGGTCTTGTAAATGGGATGAGAAAATTGAAACTAATGCCTTCTTATTTGCTTTTAGTGAATACTGATTTTGGTATTTTGATGAGTATTTGCAAAATATAATTGTAGTTTTCCATGAATGCATTAATTTTGTGATAATTGGCCAGAAAAAACTGTCAGCTCTACTGGGAATTCTCGTATCAAGAAGCTAAACAACACTGTATCTGCTAAGGAAGGTGAAACTGCACATACATGCATAAACATGGGAATGAAGAAAGAATTGGTGATTTCTACCCCGACTTTTAGTTCAGGCAAGGCATTTTTTTAGTCTACCTGTCTGAGAGTTGATATTTTGGATACTATAGATGAGTAAATTGATGTTTTTGGAGCTTTGAAAGGAAGAATTTAGATGTTTTTTTTCAGTCTTCCTTTGCCCTGGAGTAGTAAAATGAAGTTGGTTGCTAAAAATAACAATTCGATATAATTCCTAATTTGGATCTTCACTAGCAATAATTTGATTTGATAACTAATTAGTCAACCTATTATTCCTTCTTTTGCTTATCGTATACAGCTAGTAACTCAAGCACCATTGCTGACACAAAGCACCTGGATGTTAATCAAGGAGATCTGCTGTCTATTTTGCCCAAGTTACATGTTTATCGTCCTTGGTTTCCTGCTCTGCATGCTACTTGGAAGTGCGTAACCTGAATCCTGATTACAGTAGTCTTCGAAAGAAAGAGATATTATTATTGGGAGACCCTATACTTTTTCTGCTTTGACTTTATAAATTCCAGTGGTTCTCCATGTATTAGTTGGCATCTGTTGTTTGGTGTCTAGAATGGAAAAGTAGTAGTTATGGAATTAGAGTTTCTCTTAAGCACAAGTTTTACCCCTATTTATCTTCGTCATGAAAATTGACAATCAATAATTTTAAGTCCTTAAAATGTTTTTACTCCTATTTATCTTCGTCATGAAACTTAACAATTAATAATTTTATGTACTTTTAAATGTGACCATTAGTGATCCTTCTTTGTGCTTAGTTTTTACTCCTATGTATCTTCATCATGAAAATTAACAATCAATAATTTTAAATCCTTTAAATGTGACCATTAGTGATCCTCCTTTGTACTTGATTTTCACTTCATGAGTAGTCAGTCTCTTTGTTAACCACATGATGATTTAGCTAGAGGGTGAGCCTTGAAGCAACCAGTAAAGTTGCTCCTTTGTGACAATAAGGTCATAGGTTCAAGTCACGGAAATAGCCTCTTTATAAAAATACAAATGGAAGGCTGCTTATATTATGACTCTCTCCAGACCCTTACAAAGCGGGGAGTCTTATGCACTGAATATGTTGACTTTATGATGATTTAGTTTCTTGGAGTACAAGTTCATAATTTGTGATTCGAAAATAAAATGCTTCCAAATCCTCTCAGTCCTCTTTGTAGCTACAATTTGGATCAAAGTGCTTTTAAGGTTTTCCTTTAATGTTATTTTCTCCATCTATCTTCCATCAGTCCCATGAGGCTGGGAGCCATGCTGCCATGTCTAGGAAGCTCCTTTTGCTGGCCAAAAAAAGAAGCATATTATGCTTATCAAGCAACACTTTAATTGTTTTAGTCAATATATAATTTCCGTTGCCTATTATGCTTCCTTTTCTGTAGGGGAGGCTTCAAGTTCTATCATGATGGTCAAGTTTATAGTGGATTTAAAGCTCATCCTTCATCCAGAGTACACAGGAAGGCTTACAATTTTTCACTTAAGATGCCTAAAGTCCTTCAGGTTCAATTGGTGCCTCAACAGCCTGTTTTGGCACATCTATTCCATTGTGATTATCCGGAACTTCATGACATCGCACTCTATTTTTCCTTTTCTTCTTCCATTGAGAGGTATATCAGTTTTTAGCATCTTCATATATTTGTGTTTTAATTTTTGAAGTTATGGAGATTTGTTGTTAACTTTGATATACACTCTGGAACCCATATTAGATCTGAAGAGACCCTGTTTGAGCTTATGAAAATGAAGAACTCAGCGATGATAAGCTATATTGATGATGTGGAGTTGCTAATTTTTACATCTAACCAGTTGCATTTTGACTCACAGAGTGAGCTTTCTTTCCTTATATAGTTTTCCTGGTCCTCCATGAAACAGGCTTCCCAGAGGCTTCTTATTTGATGTCTCTAATTTTTTTTTTTATATATAAATGATGGCTCCTTAGATATTATCCTCATCATTAAGTTTAATTCTGGCATTGATGGATGACCTAATTGTCATAATCCATGTGCTCATTAGTTCATTGTAATCTGAGAAGCTGGAGTAAAGAAAGACTTTGGCAGTAGTGTGAGAAGGGAGAAGAGAGAAACGTACAATCAAAAGCAAAATTAAGAGAGGTTCTGAGAGTGTATCATGTGTAGAAGGAACATAAGGTGGAGAAGAGAAGGCTGCAATCATCAAATCCTTGGATATAAATCCTCGTTTCCTAATTTATAGCTTTCCCCTTGGTTGTATCCTTATACATATTATCTCATTATGCACTACTTTGATTGTTTAATAAGGTGCACTAAGAACTTCAGAACTCATGATACCGATTTGGATAATAATAATAAACACCTCAGTTTTACTTTGAAAAGATGTAGACATAGAAATTGCATGTATAAGCAAGGAAGAGAAACATTGCTTTCTAAGTAGCTGTCGTAGTTGGTAAAACCCCCTTCCAACCCACACATGCACACTCATCGATAAATGATGGGAAAGAAAAGGACTTTTGCTTCTTAGCCTGCTGCTGGAGTTATGTGGCAGTCCACATAACGTTATATGTAGCAGAATATGCAAAACATGTGAGTATATTTTTGTTAACATCTTCCTTAATCTGATGCAAAATCTTCTTCTTACAGCTATTATGGCAAGTTCAAGCATGAAACATTTCTTATGGGGAGTCTTCCGTCATGCAAAAGGTCACCAATTACTTTGCAAGATGCTTAAAGAACAATCTTCAATACTTTCTTATGTCAGATACAAAGAGTCTGAAGGTGCAAGCACAGATTGCCGCGAGGATGAAGATATGAAACTTAATGTGGAAGGTAGAAAGCTTATTGGGAGAGTTGATGATGTTGTTCCCACACACCAGGAAGGCAAGTCTGGAGAGCTTGAAAAAGTATCTGCTGATAAGTTGGAGACTTTACAGAGCATTGCATCAAATGCTCTAAGGGAAATGGGCTCTGAGCTTCAAAAGTTGCGGCAAGTGTCTTATAATACTGATAAAGGGATCTCCTATATATCTCCAGAAGTTGTTCGGAGGATTAACCCCACCTTGACTTCTGCTGATCATTTACAAAATTCAGTTGGTAGACTTTCTGAAGCTACGGAGAAAGCTGATATGCCCCCAGGTTTTGAGGACAAGCCGAGGGCAATGTTCAGACACTGAATATTTTGAACATTCTGGGTTTAGTAGCATTTTGCCAATAGGATTCGAGGATCTAGACATTAGTCTTAGAATTCTGGAGTTAGTTTCTTTTGGTGTGCAGGTAAAGACTTGAAAAGAATTGAAGAAAGATGTGACCAGATAAGAGTGCAAAGGCTGTACACGTAGTGTCAAGTGTTTGCTTAGAGCTCTGATGACTTAGGATTTGCTTGTAAAGCAACAGAATTCACACTTGCATGAATGAAGCACTATTTGACAAGAACTGCTAATTCATCTCCTTGCCATCTACATTAACTCCTTGTCTTCTATTGGATACAGTTTTGTGTGACATCAAATTAATTTCCCCGCACAGCCAAGTGAAGTGATACATTACACGATCAGTGTTATATAAAACTTTTCGCTTCTAAATTTCTCATTTTGTGGTTTCTTTCATCATATTAATGGCAAGAACATTGCCAGAAAGTTAAAAAGTCAAAATTTTGAGTATGCTTATGCTCATGCTCAAGGGCTCTTCTGATCTTGCAATTAATGTTCATAAAATCCATAATTGCTTATGCTAGAGCATTTTTAAAATTGGACTAATATAATGGTAGTAGGTGTTTTATGGACCTCTTCTAAATGCAACGAAATAGAACAAGATTATCAAAGTTCTCGTGCAACAGTTAAGTTTGTTAAAGTCTAATTTAGTTAAGTTTAAGTTCGTCAAAGTCTAATCAATCTTGTTTCGAGATTATCGATCAACAAATTCATTTATTTTCAAATGCCTTATGTCACTCAGGCTTAAGTGTTTCATTTATTTTTAATATACAAGCATTTAGCACAACTCAATAAAATGAAATTAACAAGAAAAATACAAGACTCAACATTTTATTAATTTATTGACAAAGAAGCAATACAAGCACTCAAGACATTCCAACTTAAAGCATTCTATAATGGTCATTCAAAATCTTCATACTTGAAACTCTCGACAAGAATTTTCTTTGAAAGTTCTCAACTCTTTCTTTTAGATGATTGAATGTACTCTTGCTTATATAGTAAATGAATTATAATCAATGTTTTTATATAGACTTATAAGAAATTAGAAATCAGGCACGTTAATAGACTCACTTTCTTCATCAAACCATCAAGTTAGTATAGAGTTAACAATTATTTCACTAATTCTACTTAGTGGATAGTTATACCTTTGTTATCACTAACTCTACTTAACATATGAAAGATGTCCACTTTGTTCTCGTATCATCCAACTTCTTTTTCACTGCTTGAATAAGTGCCCCACTATGTAAGGCAATGTTCTTACTTTCTTTATCCACTACTTCATGTTCTTATCATAAGTCACCACATTATCATCTCTTGAAAACAAATTCCTTGATGAGCCTTTAGTTAGTCATCCTGAGACATCTTTTTCTATGGTCTATCTAAACATATTTATAATGCGGTCACATTGCTGCAAGAAACAATTCGAGTCACCGTATAATAAACCTTACATATTTACTTATTCTTGAATCTTCTTGTTGAGGTTAAATGCCTTTGCACACTTTCATACTTAACACAATTTAGTAGCATAACTCATGTTTGAGCTCACATTTAAATGTCATCCATCATTGAAGATTTGTGCTAGTACACACCAGTGTATGCCAATATTCACCTACTTAAGCTTTCATTGACATCGTCCATTTATCTCACCTACTCATAGGTCTTTACCTTCCTCTTTTGTTAGCATATCATCTATATGTCAACTTGAATGCTAAGCATCGATTAAGGCTTACCAACACTTGCACGTTTTAGTCATTTGAACTTTAGGCACTAATAAACCACTCTCATTAAAAGAATTTGTTGACTTTGTTGAAATAATTTGTGAGCATTTCTCTTTAAGAATTTTCCTCAAAGACTCCTTAGCCAAATTTTGAAGACAAAAGCAAATCTTAATAATAGAGCTAGTTAAAGAAAATATCACAACTCAGATGCATGAATTGGAACTTAAACACAAAAGGAACATGTAGGGGTTGAAGAATTGAATTTTGCATATTCATCAGCAAAATTGAATGAGGAATACAAAACTGGAGATTGGAGATCATCGTGTTCAGAGGGTGCGAGTAAGGAGGGAGTATACGATGGTCAACATAAAATTCCAACATGATTTAATAAGATCTAATTTCCTATTTTAAAGTAGAAGTGTTATGAGTGTGGATATTTAAGTGCAAACAATTTTTTAGCCTAGTTAAATTAAGATTGGTGGTGATGCGTCTAGAAGGTGAAGTATTGGCTTAGCATGAGTTTTATTTAAAAATAGACTAGCCATTGAACCATTGAGTTAAGGTTAATAAATGTTCGCATTAGGTTGACAATATAGAGATGTATTGATGATGACATATGTCCCTGGGTTCGATCCGACCTAATATGGCCTAAAGTTAATGGACTCGGCTTAAGTTAACCAAGGTTCAGGTTGGACTTAAGCTTTACTTCAAGCTAGGCTTAGATTTCGACTTTATGGTTTAGCCCAACCTAAAGCCTGAATGTGTTAAGTGTAAATGACATCATTTTGAGGAAAAAACATTATTTTCAACATGACTTCAAATTAATTTTTTTAAAAAAGAAAATAATTAATCTCAATTTAAGCCTAATTGGGCTTCAAACTGCCCAAGACGGATCAACATGTTCGACCCAATGCCATCCTCAGTGATGTTATATTCAAAGATTTAGTGGATAAGTTAAAGAAGCTTAACTAAAGGGGAACAATGAAAGAGTATTATGTAGAATTTGATATGCTTTCATATAAATTAGTGATGTTAGATAGCGTTCAAGTTTTTATCAGAGGAGAGGAACTTTATTCTTGTCATAGTGCTAAGTCTGTCATTCATTGCTAACCAGCTCAGGAAGCTAGCATTAGGCTTGATAGAGTTGCTCTAGATTAGGTTACACCAACCAATTCTTGTGTTTGTCCTGTACTTAAGCTATTTAGCAAGTCTATTTGTGATGTTTGAAACAACTATCCCCTTCCATAGATATGTATCCTCTCCTCCATTGAGTCTATACTATGGTGTTGACAGAGATCTGATCTCCTTTAGGGAAAGGTTCCAGTTTCCATCTGCAACTTGTTCCTAGATTTTAGCTTTTTTTTAGAATCTATCTAGCATCTCCCTAGTTATTTGCAAACAAAAGGGGGCTAAAAATGAGCCTTGGTGTACAGTGTTTGGAGTGTCGATATCGGTTGGATAATGGTACGGTGAAACTTACCTCAGTACCTGCTAAAAATATCGACAAATACTAATGTTTTCCGTTGGGTACCGGCCAGTACCCAAAATACTGGCAAATACCAACCAGTATTGGAAAATTTGGAAACTTGGAGTAACTTTTTACAAATTTAAAAACTGCTCTCACCCTCTCACTCTCACTCTCTCGCAATCTCCCTTGTTCTCGCCTCTCTCTCGCCACCGTGTTGTTGTCTCTCACTGTCGCGCTCTTCTCATCACCGCCACCGCTTCCTGTCTTCTCCGGTTGTCCCCTTCGGCTTTCCCCGATTTCTGTATCACTCTCCTCCTTCCCTCATCCTCGTCGGAGTTGCGATCTGGGTTTGTGTTTGACGTCCCCCAAAGATCCACCACACCACTGCAACACCGCAACATGTTGTCATTAGCATAGCTCTAGCACACCACACCACGCATCTGTGAAGGTGGACAACTCGAAAATTCGAACCCACAACCCAAAGACCTGACGGTTTCAAATTTTTTTTGGGTCTGTTGACTCTGTTCTCTGTTGTTTGCTATTTTGAAAATTTGCTGGTAAACGTAAATTACAATTTTTTTTGTGTTGGATTGGATTGGATTTAGATTTGTGTTGATGAATTTGGGAGTTAGCTATCGGTGGGTGGATGTTGAATTTGTTATTCATGTCATGGTTTTGGATTAATGATTTGTGAATTGGTTTTGTTTTGGAATGAAATTGCTTAAGTTATTGGATATTGGATTTGTGTGTATGTAAAGTGAATTGGTTTAAATTTGATTTTGGAATGGAATTGTTGAAGTTGAAATTGTTGGATTGAATACCGTAAGTAGTGAGCCATTGATTTGGGTTTTGTTATTTTGTTCTGAATTTCTAATATGAAAATTAGAATTGGAATTGGAAATGGAATTGTAAAATAAGGTTAGTATGTAATTATGTATTATGCACGGTTAATTATTAAAATTAAAAGTTGATAATTAACATTTAA
>JAOQMP010000007.1:14700422-14723702 GCA_027563575.1 Erythroxylum pedicellare
GCCCCTAAGATTTTCAATTTCTGAAGTGAAGTTGGGTATAGTGTTCAGTCTCGGATTAGTAAGAGCCGATAGTGTTTGGCCATAACTTCTTTATTTCTGAACCAAATTGAATGTTTTTGGTGTCTTTAGAAACTTAAGTCAATGGGAATTAAATTCTATGAAGAAGCCGAACTAAAATTCCAATTAGAAGTTCCCCAAATATGCTCTGTAAGTTATGATAAGTGAGTCCTCCATGCTGTTTTTGACATCCGAATGTTGGACTTCGGAAACAGGGCCCAACAAAATGATTCTCAATATCTTCTTATCCACTATGTTTCTTTCTTTGAACTTTTTGTCTCATTTTCTTTTGTAAAGGTGTTTTGTGAGAAAACAAAAACCTATTATTAGGCAGAAACAAAACCCTAATCTTCTTAATAAATTGACAACCATCACTCATTTTTCAAACTTTTTATCATAATGGGCTAACAGTCCAAAAGCCTATTTATTAAATTATCAAATCCATGAACTACCTTCTAACACATGAGTCATTCAAAGGACTAATTTCTAACATTCTCCCACTTGACTCATGCGACTTTATATAGTCTATTAAATTAATAATTCAAACAATCATAATATAAAATAGTCATCATTCACATACATCGATATCATCATTAATCATAATCAAGTATAAGACTAATAAGGGTTATAACGATCATATATTGTTAATTCAACATGCTCCCTTCCATTCACTACTAGACTAGCCTTTCTGATTAATAATAATTATAAATAAGAAGTATATAATGGGATTTACCATTTAATTCTATTTTCTAGTACATATATTGTAATCAAATACGTAAATAATAAAATAGAAAATTAAGAAGTAACACATTCATTAATGCATAAAGAATGTCAAATATATAATAACATCCAATACAAAGGTATTGTCTAAGGGAAAAAGAACAAATCAACCCCTAACATTTACACTGACTTCTAAATTGGACCCTAACGTTTCAGAGTATTCAAAATGAACTCTAATGTTTACAAATCGTTTAAAATGAACCCTAAAGTTTAGAAATCGTTCAAAATGAACTATGACCACTGACGATGTTAAGCTATTGTCAGTTAATTGCTGACATGGAAAAATTTTTGGACTTTTTTTATAAGCATTATTAAAGTGGAACCCACCATGTGATGACTTGTAACTTTTAAAAAACAAGCTGGGTCCCACTATATATAAAACATTGCATTCTAGGGCGAAACATAGCATTTTGATTCTGCGTCACTTCCATTTAAATGGTTGCTCCTCTTCTTCTTGAAGTCAACTTCCATTCACCTTCAAAGTGACTTCAATTGTTGTTCCATTTCCAAACTTTTATCCAGATCTCCTATAGCTTCTACAATCTCTGACTTCAACTGCTCGTGCTTTGTCTTCAACTTCAAGGAGTTTATAGCATATGAAAGCCTTTACTTTATCTGTTGTTCCAAAGCATCATTTTTATTTCTTGTTGCTGAATTAGGTGTCTTCCCTACTTTTGTTGCCTCTAATTTAGTAGCTGCATTATGTTTTTCAAATCTACTGAGTTAATTACAGATTCAATTTTCTCAAAGGTTTCTCCCATCGACATTTCCAACTTATCCTTTAACTTAGGACGAGAGGCCAACTTATCGAAATCTTTTGTATGTCTCACAACCTCAACATTCAAACCATAGTCTTAAGATAATTTGCAAGTTCCAAATCCATCCCTTTCTTTAATTTGAGAATGATATTCTTTGCCTCTTGATATAAATCTCCATCATTAGAAACCCTTAACTTTTCAACTTCAGCCTTTAATGCTTCCATATTCTCCTTCATATCAGGTTGGGCTTTGACTTCTTTTATTTTCTTATTAATTTCATGCTTCAATGCTTCACCTTTACCGCTCTTCTTTAAGATGCTATTGGCTTTATAGAAATCCTTCAACATATCAAACTTATGTTTTAGGCTTGCAAAGTTAGCAGTTATTGATAAACCTTGAATTATTTCATCTTTTAGCTTTTGAATCTTGTCCATTAAAATGGAATACATAAGTTGGCCCTTTGATTCGAATTTTAGACCCACTACTTTAATCACTAAGAACTACATTTCCTTTTCACCAGCACTGCTTGAAATTGACGTGCAGCTATTGAGAGAGCGAGAGAGAACCTAGTTTTTTTCTTTAAAACACCAGTACCAACTCTTTCTTTGTCTATCCTTCAACATACTTCCATATCCAAAGCTCAATACGATTTCTTCGATGGGATCTTAATGGTGATTATGTTATAATAAAGAAAGCATAGGTATTAATAAACCATCAAGAAAATTACATTTTTGGACAATTTCAGAAATCTGGGCAATTTCAGATATATTTGCAATAGAATGTTCTTTAAAAAAGAGAATGGTACTGAGACCATAAATACTAGTTGTGCAATAACTGCATTTCTTTTCATCTTCCCAATTTATGCCACATAAATGAAGTGAAAAATATTTCAAGAATCTCCTTCCCCTCACTCTATTTGTTAATGAACTAGGTAATCATAAGCATTGGTGTTTACGATAATTAAATAATTAATGAACAATGCCATATAGAAAGAAGCTGGAAGACAAAATGGCCACAGTACTGGCTATTGTATTAACTAATAAAATAGTAATTAAGGAACAACATCATGCAGAAAGACAGTTGACTAGCTATTGTATTAACTAATAAAATAGTAATTAATGAACAGTACCATACAGAAAGAAAGTCAGAAGACAATATGGCGTAGTACTAGCAAAAAGTTGGAAGACAAGATGGCCTTTGTACTAGCTATCATATAAATTAATAGAATAAGATGCTCGTAGTACAGGTTATAACAACATGTGTCATCATCTTAAACATTATATCACGGTTAAATAGATGTTGGAACAAATTGGTACTAAGGCAAAATCAATGCAATCAATGTGAATCTTCATTTGTCTTCTTTCAAGTATTTATTCCTATTTCCTTTTCTTTCTGAAGCATTTCATGTAACAATTGGTTACACATGAATGGGTTGTAGCAAGCACAGAGGGAGGGAGAGAGAGAGATATTAAGAACACAAAGGATGTGAAATATCATAATGAGTAAATGATTGAACACCAGCTCAACCTTGCTTTCTTTTTAGGAACAAAGAAAAATCAGTGCTTTGAATCCCCTTAACATTAGTCTCCTGATAGCTTTGAATCAACAAGTTATAAAATTACAAATCCCACGTAAGAAATGTTAACAATATTATCTTTATATTTGTTCTACTTAATTTTGCATGAAAGTAGCTAAAGATGCATTGATAAGCTGATTAAAACAAGAAATGAGCATTTGCTTTTTTTTTTCTTCTTTTTTACGTGAATTGCATTGCAAACACTTGATCATTTTAAGTAACTTTTATGGTCACTAAAAATATTTGTTACAGCACTTATGTTTAAAGCATCAAGAAAGTACCAAGCTAGTTAATCTTACTTAAAGCATCAAGAATAGCAAAGAAATTAAAAGAGAGAAAATTTAGAAAGAAAATAGAGAGAAAAGTAAAGAGTTTTTATATAGAAGATCCCATGGATTGTAGTATGATTTCTTATTTAAAGTTTAACTTGTCTGTTCTTTTTAGATGTCCGTAATTTGTCCATTAATTATTTTTTTTTAAATGAAAGCCACCCCCTTGGAGAAGCATAAAGCTTTGGGTGATGGTAAATGAGGAGATAAGAGCCTCTTAATACATGTTGTGAGGAGAAGGAGTTTGGCAATTGTGGTATAGAAATGAGATCGGATGTCCAAATGGCATAACATATCCTCTTGTACATATTAAGAAATATCTACGTATATGCAGGTGAGTTTTTGATGTCCATCTTATTAATACATTTTTGTTATTTCATTTCTTGTTTTTCCAGTGTAAATTTTCAGTGTCCATCTTCACAAGCTCCTATAAGCAATCAATAAAAAATATTAATACATTGAAACTTATTAAACTTTTACCACAGAATCAGTAACAAAGACACTCACATCCATAGATTCATTGATAGAATTCTTAATCTATTGTAAGGTCCATGACGGATCTGTATGTGCACCACCAAGATTGACATTTAAGAAAGAAGAAAGAAAAGGAGTAGGCATTTAATTAGAAGTGGGTCTCACTTTCATTTAAATGCTTAGAATCACTTCTATTTTTAAAAATTCTCACATGGTGGGTCCCATTTCAAAAAATGTTTATAAAAAAGATCCACGCTAGTAGTTAACTAATAGTGGCTTAACAATGTTAGTGGTTAGGGTTCATTTTGAATGTTTTTCTAAACATTAGGGTTTATTTTGAACGTCTTGTAAACGTTAAGGTTCATTTGGAACACTCCAAAACATTAGGGTCCAATTCAAACATCAGTGTAAACGTTAGGAGTTGTTTTGCTCTTTTAGCCTATTGTCTAATAATCATCTATACACATTATACCCATACTTTTTACATGACCAGAAAAATATTTTAGGCAGTAACCCTTTTGTTAAAGGGTCAGCTAATATAAGATCGATGCTAATATGCTCTATTAACACTTTACATTTTTTAACCTCCTTTTTAACAAGAAAGCATTTTAATTTCATATGTTTAACACTTTGGATTACTTGTCATTCTTATAAAACAAAATAGTTACAGAATTATCACAACAAATTTTTAACAGATTAGATATACTGTCGACAATTCTAAGCCCTGAAATAAATTGTCTTAGCCATTTAGCCTAAATCATAACGTCAAAGCATACTACAAATTCAACCTCCATAATGGATGCAATACTTACAAACTACTTCACACTCTTCTATAAGATGAATCCTTTAATTAATAGATAAATATAGCCAAAAGTATATTTTTCTTATATTTACATAGCTAGCAAAGTTTGAATATGAGTATCCAACTACCTTAAGGAAATCATACGTCCTAAAAGTAAGCATGTGTTCCTTAGTTCTACCTTCAAATACGTTACTAATGATAAAGAAAGATTGATCCCCTCAGCGAGGGTTGGTCTCGTTTACTGACTTCATTTAGGGTCCCCCTTACAAATATGTCATAACTTTCTTTGCATCTTTCAAATGATTCATACTAAGATTACTTTGATATCTCCTTAACATCCTCACTGTAAAACTTATGTTTGGTCTTATACATGCTTGAGCATACATTAAACTCTCAACTATAGATGCATATGGAATTGATTTCATTTGCTTTCGTTATAAGTCACTTTTTAGACATTGTATAAGTTTAAACTTATCCCCCTTTTGAATTGGAACTGGTGATAGAAAAAACTTGCCCATCCTAAATCTCTTTTAACATTTTATTAATATATGCCATCTGAAACTGTGATAGATCACGAAATATTTTTATACCTATCAGAAATGTTGCCTCAACCATATCTTCATTTCAAAATGACTAAAGAGAAATTTCTTAGTCTCACTTAATAGATGAAGAAAACTAGCTGCAAGCAAGATATCATCAACATACAATATCATAAAAATAAACTTACTACCATTAACTTTTAAATATATACATCGATCAATGGAATTTTCTTTAAATCCAAGGGAAATAATAATATCATTGAACTTAAGATATCATTGTTTGGAAGTTTATTTAAGTCTTTATATTGACTTTGTAAGGTTTCGATCATGCATTTCATATATAATATATATTAAATATAAGCAACAGAAAAAAAAATGAAACCTCAAAAAAACAGATCTACTCATGCATATAGATATAGAAAAAAACATGAAATGTAAGATGTTTACATACTTTTCCGACAAAGTCCTTCGTTCTTTAATCTTCTCCACATTGGGTTGTCGTAAACCGCAACGATCAACGTAGACCGTCTCTAATAAAAGTCCACACGAAGATAAAATGATGAAACCTCACTAGGATATAGCTAGCATTCTTCCTTTGTGCTAGTAAAAATAAGAACTCTTGTGAGAGTTAGAGAGAAAAAGAATGTGTGTGTACGAAAGAACCTTTCTTTTACTTGTGTCTTACATTAGATGCACAAAAATCATCTCTATTTTTTACACCATTTGGCCTTCCATAACTCCCATCACTAATGGAGAGTTATGGAAGTTAATGGTAATGAATAGCATGCATTAATGGAAGTTATGGGAAGTTAATGACCATAAATAACATACATTAATGGAAGATTTAGGAAGTTAATGACCAAATTGGCAGCCAATAATACTTATTTCTAATTCATTTCATGCAGCATTTTCTACCACGATCACATCGCGATACAATCCTGAAATACTCTCTCATATCTTGAATCACTATTTAAGACCATTTTACTCATCGTTCGGATCTCCCTGTGTGTGACCCATTAGTTTCTCAGTTATGTTGACCACTTGAATTAACACTTAATTCAAGTAAGTCAATAGCGATATCTAACAATACGTCATGAACTCCAATTGACCCGAAAGTCAGTGGTTTGACTACGAACCCTTCTATTCGCAATGTTGTCATACAATTCGTCCTTTCACTATCTATAACCCACTTGGTTTAGAGTATGGTCAAAGTGTAAACTCTCACTAGACTGACTACGTCACATCTAGTCCAAGTGATATTAAATCTTGTCCGGAGGATCTCATTGCTTTATATATCATTGAAGACTCTCTTCATGACACATATCTGCTCTAGCCAGAGACTCCTGAGTAATGACCCCAAAAAGAGACTATGGGTATCATCTCCTTCTATCAGAAATGGTGAATCCTTTATTGGCTACTCAATTTTCTCCAAATACCTCAAGCTGTACTTAATAACCACCCTATAAGTAACCCCTAAAAGACATCAATGAATGGAGTCAAAGCACAGGATCAGTATCTGAGATATTTGAGCACCTCAAATCAAAGGATACTTGCACCATTGCTATGATAAGACTATCATTGACACTGGAATATAATATCCATATGATTGTGTTATAGTAGGTCAATCTAATGTACTTACTACCCTTAGTAAGCATCCACATGTTAACTCTAAACAATTTATGTCTACAACATATGAGATCTACTGCTTAATCTAATCAAGGATTATAACATGTGTTAGTCTATCTGAATTAATGATATCCCATCTCATTAATCCTATGACTAGGGAAAGTTTAGATAGTAACATAATTTCACATGATAGGAATCTCATTATCATGATCTCATCATGATTTCCTCCATGCTATGTTTTGTATCAAGGACTTCAATAAATCAATTTAAGATCAACATCAAATCCATAAATGTATGAACATCAAAATGATGAAAAATGCCTTTATTAATCATAAAATAATTTGTACAATAAGTGCTAAAGGTGATTGTCTTTAGAGCACTTCTCTAACAAACTTCTTTAGTTTACACACCATATGTTCATTTCCAACCTTTATGAACCCCATTGGTTGGCCCATATAGACTTCTTCCTCTAGATCCCCATTTAGAAAGGTATTTTCTAAAATCTGTTTCGTGCAAGTATAAATCATAATGAACCACCAAGGTTATAATAATTCCAAATGAATCCTTCTTAGAGACTAGTGAAAGGTTCTCCTTATAATCAATGTTGTCCTTCTAAGTAAATCCTTTAGCAAGTAATCGTATTGTAATGTTCCAAGTTACCAACAAAATCACGTTTGGTTTTAAAGACCCATTTACAACCAATTCTCTTAAAACCTTTTGGCAATTTCACAAGGTCCCAGACACCATTTTGTTATATAGATTTGAACTCATTTTTGATGATATCTAACTATTTATCAAAATTTTCAGTATTTATGGCTTGTGAAAAGGTCAGTGGGTCATTCTCAATTCCTAGGTCATTTTTTGACTCATATAGATATACCACATAGTCATTAAATATTTGGTATTTTTTGTCTTTGAGACCTTCTTAATTCTATTTGTTATAATTCTTCTACTACAGGTTTATTCACTTCATGTTCAACTTCATTATAGACAGTGAGTTCATTAATTAGTTGTTCTTCATTATTATTAGGTGGTTCAATAATTTGTGAAACAACTTGAGTAGATATATAAGCCACAAGGACTTGCACTCCCATTTCTTGAATATCTACTATACGTGATGTTTTGCTCCTACTAGTCTCACCATGATCAATAAACTTCGCATTCCTAATTTCCACAATTCTTGTAATATGGTTAGGACAGTAAAATATATACCTTTTAGACTTCTATGGATAAACATGAAATAACCACTGATTGTTCTTAAATCTAATTTCTTTTCATGTGAATTATAATGTGTAATTTATGCGTAGCAACCCATATATATGGATGTCTTAAACTATGTTTCCTACTAGTCCACAGTTGATATGGTTAGGTGTATGATATGTAATTCATCTTTACTCACTTTTTGTGGACATACGCACTAAAAACTACCATATACTTGTTTAATAGGGTTTCTAGTAAGGCAGTTCCTATTCAACAAGTCTATGGCAATTTTTGGAGCATATGTCCATAAAGAAGTAGGTAAAGATGAATATACACGTCATACTCCTAACCACATCTAACAAGGTTTTATTACACCTTTCTATCATACTATTTTGTTGTGGTGTGTCTAACATTGTATATTTCCCAAAAATACCATGTTTTTCAAGGAATTTAGCAAAAGGACTAAGATTTTGATCACTTTCATCATATTTACCATAATATTCACCACCTTTATCAGACCTTACTACTTTTATCTTTCTGTCTAATTCCATTTTAGCATTATTAATATAAACCTATAACGTGTTTACAACACGAGATTTCTTATTTAGAAATACATATCTATAACATGAATAATCATCTATAAAAGTGATAAAATAGTTTTCTTTATTGAAATTAGGCACATCAAATGGTCTACCCATATTAGTGTGAATTATTTCAAGAAGTTGAGTGCATTGTTTGTTTGCCTTTTAATACAATCCACACAAATGTTAAGATCAATAAAATCCAATTCAAGAAATCTTTCATTCTGTATTAATCTTTAAAGTCATTCTTTAAAAATGTATCCTAAATGCTTATGCCACAAGTATGTAGATCTAACATTAATCAAACTATACTTGATATCAATATTGGGATTCAAAGTTAATAAAGTTTTAGCATAAACAATATCAAGGTTTAATTTATATAAACAATCACATAATACACAATTACTAATCATGTGGTTATGTTTGTGAAAATTGAAACTACCACTACCAAATTTAAACGAGTATCCAAATCTATCAAGTTTGGATTTTGAAAAAAAAAACTTAATTCCTAGATATACTATGTATATAAAAAAGTTTTACATAAGTCCAAATGATATCTAGTATCTAGGATTAAGCGATAAGTCCCAATAGCTTCCACTGAAACTCTCATTCATTTGCCCACATAGACAAATCTTTCATTTACTCTTATGGTTTGGGTCATAAGAAATCCCAGCAAGGTATTAGAAACATGAGCAGTATAACCAAAATCAATCAACTATGTATTAAAAGAAACTTCATTAAGGTTTGTTTCAAAACATACATAAGCACTAGGTTTACCTTTCTTCTCAAACCATGCCTTATGTTTAGAACATTTGATTTAGAAATGCCCAACCTTCTTATAGAAATGGCATCTGCATTCATAATGTTCGTTCTTATAGATCTAAGAGGATTCCCTACTAACTTTCAGGGGTCCCTTCAATTTCTTCTCATGCTTCTTTCCATCTTTCGTACTAGCTCCTTGATTTTTGACATAATTGATATAGTGACTTCTTTGATTCTTGAGTCTAGCCTCTTCCTAAACCAATATGTTGTGCAACTCATGCACATTCCATTTGTCCTTCATGGTATTATAGTTCATTTGCAAAGGACTATAATTAGACAGTAATAAGTTTAAGATGAACTGCACAATGAAGCTTTCATCGACTTCCATTCCCAAAGACTAAGTCTTGCTACAATGTTTGTCATTTCAATGACGTATTCATGCATAATGTGTAATCCATCAAACTTCATGGTGGTCAATATACCCATAAACATCCCAGAAAGAGACTTGTCAGTAATCTAAAAGCACTCTTTCACAAATTTAAGTAATTCTTTAGTAATTCCAGTTTTAGGAAGAGCTGACTTAATATTGTCAGCAATTGTCATCTTCATATAGATCAGACTCAATCTATTTGATCTTATTCGGTTGTTAAAATAGATTTTCTCCTCATCAGTGCTTAAAACATCAGATACATTTGGTTTCTCAGTTTTGAGTGTCAAATCCAAATCTATAACTCTAACATAGAACTAGATTTGTTCACTCCATTTAGAGAAGTTCAATCCATTAAACATCGCAAAATATAATAGATTTAGGTGCATAACAATAGATGCAATAGGAAATTAAAACTTATCATTAATGCTTTGAGTCATACAACACTAAGCTATATAGATTTAGAAAACTTTGTAAATTGTATATTAATGTTCGCCTTTGGGCAATCCATTAACACACCATACAACACATAATGATGTTCATAAATTGCATACCGATGTTTACTTTTGGACAATTCATTAATATACCATACAACACGTAATAATGTTAATATGTACAAATCACACTTACATCAATTAGAAATAATTATTATGTTTTGGATATCTAAATACAAAGAATTGTGATATGCACTATATACATTCATTCTTATTAACTATAAAAATTGACAAACCACGTTTGGTTGATTTTAAAAATATTCTATAGTAATAAGTTTCTATTTACCCATAAAATTATAATTCATTAGCATCAAATTATAGGTAATTAAGCTTTAATCATAATATTTGGAATTAAAAATTTAAAAAATAATGGTTGCTTGGTAACCAACGCAGAAAATCATATCCGATATTGCGCCTAGCGCTAGGACTTTATTCGTTGGAAAATTTTCCCAACAATTTTCATTTGTTTTTTACATCCCATACATTAGATATTAAAACCTTCAAAATCATTAAATCCATGAAAAACGAAAGTTAGGTTTTTCTAAGATTTCATATCAGGATTCGTAGAGTTTACTAATGAGAATTTTACATTAAAGGAGAACTATGAATATCTTATAAAGTTCTTATACCATTTATAAACATAATTTTCATAAACATAACAAGATCTAAAATTTTAGAGGAGAACTCACAAATATTCAATCATACTCATAATTTTATTCTAATTCAAAAATAGAGTTTATGAATACCAACCTTTATCGATATCTCAAGGATGTGGAAACAGTTCTCAATAATCTCCTTACTTGATTTGATCCTCTTAATCAACTGACAGCTATTAACCAATTTTAAAACTCTCCCTCATAATGGACTAAAAGTCCAAAAAAACCCATTTATTAAATTATTAAATTCCTTAATTGGTTTTAACATATGAGTTACTTAAAGAATTAATTTCTAACAATTTTTAACATTACCTCACAATTTTAATAATATTAACATGTTTTCAAAGCATTTGGAGTCATACAACTCCAAAATCTTGTCTAAAATTACGGTTCGAGAGGGTAATGGAGAAAGGAATTTCATTCACTTTTTCCCCTTTTGTCTTTTGTAAACGAGGATCAGAGGTTTTAGGAAGTAAATTAAGTCAAGATGTTTTAGTTTCTTCTGTGATGTTTTGTAAAATAACAAATCAACAAAAGGGAGACCTAACATTGTATCCGTTTAAGCATTGAAAAGTAGCCCTCGTTTAATTCAACTTATAACCTATAATTTAGAACTTTTACACACACAAAATAGAAGAAGAAGAGAGAATGATTACTTTTAAAGGTAAATGTTAAAGAATTACCTTAAATGCAAAAGAGCCAAGTTGCAAGCAAACAAGACCATTATGCTAAACAGTTAGTTTTATCAGAAAAGTTCACTATACAAAACTTGCAAGAGATTCAGGCTCAACAACAATTAACATTCCAATTTCAATCAGTTATGTTCTATACAAATCTTACCGTTCACTCAATCTTGTTACGAAGCATAGTTACTAAGTCTCTAACCAGCTTAAAGACGTAACAAAATTTCTGCCTGTGATGAATTATGCAACTTTTCAATTACTAGTGATCCATTACTGGTAAACAGTTATATAGGTCAGATTCAGTTTTGAGCTACCTCTGGCAAAGATTTCTCTATTGACAAGTTAGCAACTTCTTGCAAACTATCATCATCTACGTTTTCGCCGAATTTATCTCTCAGGAATTCCACAGCCATGAAGGTAAGAGCAGAGGCTGGGATATACCATGTTATCCTGGGGATGCTTCCCTTGAACATTCCTTTCACACCTTCACTGCTCCAAATTCTGAGAAGTGCGTCCAACCAGCCATTGTACCTAAGTCACAATGATAATCTGTGAGATATAATCAACATTAACTGCACATCTTTGGACTGTAAATTGATTAACGACAAGTGAATGAGACCCCAATTGTAATGCATTATTTATTTTATTTTTAACACTAAAACTCAGAAAAATGGTCATTTCATTTGATTCATTTAGCTTTTATTTGCTCCTTCTCTACTTATCATGATAGTGTTAATTTTACTAGACTTAAACCATTCCTCATGCTGACCAATACTTTGAGATCTAAAATCACTACAATTCATGGTTTAAGAAACTAAGCAGTAAAGAAATCCGTAGCCAATACAGTCTGTATCAGCTTATCGATAATATGTTAAGATCTTTCATTTGTTTGTGGCCGACAATTTGGCTCAACAGGACGGAAATTTTCATCCATCACAATATCCTTCCTCATCCTTCTCCCAATACAATATTACGCTAATAATCTTAGAGCTCAAAGAAGACGCAATAAAGGCAAAGTATGTGCACCAGAAATAAACATTTGAGCACAAGTCTTGGCATTAAACAGTCTTTCTTTTTATTAATATGAGAGGGGGCTAGGGACAGAGAGAGACAGAACTAGGTTAATTAACATTTGTATTAAGTAGGATGAACTTTTACATCAAATATCAAACCGATCTCAACTAAATGACCAACTTCATACAAAATCTGATGAAAGAATGAGGAAAGAAACTGAAGCACATTTAATCATGCACCGTTGATAGTCTTATAATTGTGCTCTAAGTAAACGTAAGAATAACAAGTAGTACCTTATAGTTGATCCTTGGACTTGCAATCTTGTTTTGATGACATCCATAGGAGTTGTGAGATATGCACTGAAACCTGCATGTGGTCCATGAACCATAAAGCACTGTAAATGCAAGGTCAACGATTAAATTGCATCACAAACTTTAGTACCACAGATAAGAAGGATGATAGAACTCTAGCTTTATAAGCTAGAGAAAGTGTATGTTTATCGAACAGATAAAAGGCACTCTCAAGGGTTATTCCACAGGACACCCCTTCCAGAGCAGAAATGCCCCTCAGAAAGAAGGAAATTCTTTCTGTCTACAATATCTCTCTTCTTACTTTCCAATCCCCTCTCCCCTCTCCCTCTTTGCCTCAAAACTAACTACCAAGGCCATTCTGTTACAACCCAGCCCTTGTGCCAACTCAAGCCACTAACTAACTAACTCACTCACTCCTCTCTGCCCCCTCTTTCTTTCTCCTCAAGTATACTCTCCATATCCTAGGCTTATTTACGTCTCTCTTATTCTCCCCTTTCCTGAATTACCCTCGACCACATTGGTCCTAACCAAGGAGGTGCTTGGAAACCAATAGAACTGCTTCAGCTGTATGCAGTGTTCAGTTTGTTGCAGAAGGACAACTACTCTAAATCTGTTTGACTGATTACTTTTAGATCATACTATAAAATAGCTTCAACCAGACTGAACCAATTCTTTTGGTTCCCAAACACCCACACTCGAGATGGGGAAAAAGGCACAGCAACATACCACCAGCCAATCCTCCCAGGACAAGCCCTTCCACCGAGTTGTTTATAAGGCTCTCTAAATTGGGGGTCCATTTTTGCCTACCATAGTAAGCCAAATCTTTAAGTGCTTCATAAAACACAACCTACAAATGCAAAACAAAAAAATAAAATGAAACTGATATCATCTAGTAATGATCGAAACCCAAAAAAATTGACCCTGCAACTTGTTGACAAAATAAAGCTAAGACTAAGAACTTAGAATAAAACAGTTTACCATAAGACCAGCAAATGGCACATCTCTTGCAAGCGTGGACCAGTATCTGTCAAAGCAACCAAGAAAAAGATCAGCAGCTATCAATACAAAGGCTTTGCATATGATGTTTTCAAGACTACCTTCTACAGTGTTAGCAAGTTTATTAAATGAGAATGATTAAATACTTAACAATAAGGATTTTTGCTTTTTAAAGACTACAGGAGCTCCCAAACTAGTCTCACATCACGAGATTAGAATTGGTGCATTTTATACTAGACATTATGAAATCAAGAAAAGCTTCAATACTACTTTCCTTGAAAACATTCACATACAAGTCAATGATTTTGAAGAAGTGATGCAACAAAGTTTAATGTGCATCAAAGTTTACATTGGACTTTTAATTAAATCAACCTTTCACAAATAAAATGCAACAAAATCCTCTTGTTAATTCTTCCTATTTGAAAATCCAACTTACCTTTTGAATCAAATTTAAAATCAAAAGATTTCAATGCAACCCAAGGAGAAGGACAAAACAACCAATATAAAAAGGCAGACATGCACGAAGAGAGAGAGAGAGGAGATAAAATCATTCAAAGATTGAAGAGTTTCTTACCCAGCATATAATCCCCTCATTCCCTGCTCCTTCAAAATTGAACTACCAGCTTGGAACATGCCTGTGTAATAGTCATACATTCCCTCACCAGATTTAAATGAAGCATTCTTCTTCACAGCTGAAGCCCAAGCTGCTCTTGTGCCTTGCACCTGCATGCGTTGCTTCATTACTTCACATGGAACATACACCACAGAACCAAGCGTATCTCCTGAAACACAGAGCAAAACATGACAGGAAACCTTCAGAGAAACCCAATTGCTGATGAGTCCATTATTACTGAATTTGTTGATTTTAACTGTTAGAGATTTCATACTATAAAAGCATAAAACTAAACATCTCCACGTCCAGTGGATATGGATGGTTTCCCCTCAAGAATAATACGAGCATGGTTATAAAAGGGCTTGTATGTGGCAATTCAATCTTCAAAGTTGAATTTATATCAATGCAGATCAAACCTCAGAAGCACTTATACTTCTGAATTCCTTAATCATATAAGCAGCCTTTCAAAATAGTAAAGATGATGTTGCCACCAAAATAAAGACGCAAGAGAATCACTTACCAAAAGCTCCAGCAATAAAATGGGCCCAGTGACCTGCAAGACTAGGATTTGATTCTTCAATCCACCTTTTGGTAGACTCTATAAAACCAAAATATGTGGCCCCAGTTGCAAGAGAACCAGTAATCCCAGGAGTAATTCCTCTGTAAAAGCCTAGAAAATGATCAGTCTAGGGAAGATATACGATTCAGCAGATAATATACATTAAAAACATAAGAGAGAAGTTGCCAAATATTGTTTCTTGCATTGGAAAGAAGAAGTATCCAGAGTCAAGGAACAAATACTTCCAAACTGTTAAATTATCATTGCAAAATGACAAGTGCAGAATATGTTGATAATGATTAAAAAGCATCCACACAGGACATGCATAGAGTATGTATACTTTTTATATAGACCAGTGCATTATCATACACAAAAACTTAACTTGTTAGGATATGATGAACCACTGTATTAGCCTAAAAGATAAAATTTTGATCGTCTACCTTTCACACCATCAGCAACACACACTGTCCGAATCATCTGCAATATGCTTGTCTGGCTCTGGCAGTTATGAAGGTTTGGAAACGGAGAAGTAACAAAGTTAAGGAGGAATCTTTTCCAAACAGGAAACATTCTTAATAACATCAAGCCGACATTCTTAATGACAGAAATACCCAAGCGAGAAAAGACAATTTCAATCTTGTAGCAGAAAAGCAAACGAGGTAACCTTCTAATACTAATGGCTAATAATTCGCACCTGACTTCTGCAAATAACAGCTTGGCTTTGAATACGGGTCTTCACCGTATCAACAGGGTGCATCATTCCTTCACCAAAACCCCCAGCAATAGCACCCCATACAAATTCTCTCCATACTTGAATCACGACATTGAATCGATTAAGAAAAGATTAAGCCGCATGTAAAAGGACTATTAAGCAATAGCGTAGAATCACTTCAAACAGCAACATAATCAACACATAAGTAATCAACAAAAGCGCAGGCTTGGGACCAAAATCAGGTCTAATCTTGAGCAAACTCGTTAGCTAACTACTAATGCTCAAGAAAAAAACGCAACTAAAAAACTTATTGAACAATTAGAAATGATGCTAAAGGTCCTCTTTTCGGTTGTCAAGAAAATGGAGGGAAATCGTATTGCTTGGTCTCTCAAAATGTCTCAAGCTTTAGAATTGCATCCAAAGATTCACAATTCCAGTATTGCTTTTGCTATTGGTTGAAAGTCAAACGGATGGGAAAGAAGAAACTGACCGAAGAAATGGGAGTTGACGCTCTCTGTCGCCATTTCCGTTCCTCTCTGAGAAGCAATACAGACCCACCACTAAAAGGGTTTAGGGCTTTGGTACATAAAAAGAAACAAAAAAAAGGACTAAAATATTTCGGTCATATTCTATTATTTTATTTTATATTTATTTAAAATAATATAATATTAAATTTTAACTTTCAATACGACATCATTTTCAGATTATGAATAAATAAAACATTAATGAAATATGATAAAAGAAAATTGTATAATAATTAATCAATATTACATAGAGGTATATGTGATAATATTCAATATTTAATAATTAAAATAAAAACTAAATTACAAAAAATTTAAGCCCTCTTTAATTATAGATTTATCAATTACCATTATATTAATATTGTAAAACTAGATTAGATCAATTTAAAGTTTGATGAATTCAAGTTTTAGTAGATGAGATAAAGGTAAGAATATAATGGATGTAAAAAAAATTCAAAAATTTCTAAATTTTACAATTTTAATATGATCTTTAAAAATAATAATAAAATACTCTAACATTTAATTTTTGTAAAAACGACCCACCAGACTTTCTGTTAATGGTGCTAACATGACTAGCTATATCAAATAATATATTTGCCACATGGATGACACGAGAAATATGATTTCCACATTATCAAAGTAATATTTGAAAATACAAAATAAGAAGAAAAAACTAAATTCCTATTTTAGCTTCTTTCTCTTTTACATATGGTGGATAATTAAGATCAATTGCTATTGTTTCTTCTATATTTTCCATTTAGCATCATTTTCGTTGCCATTGTTATATCACTAGCTTCGCTACACAATTGATATGTGTGGTCAAGCATATATAAGTTAATACCTTATTTCTACCATTAGTTAATTAACAACTTAGTATAGGGTGAAATAAAAGTTGATCCCATAAGGAGTGTTGTTTATTAAATTTTCATTCTGAATGTAAATGAATGTTTTTACTAATAAAGATCATTAATAAGTGTATGTGATTGAAATTCCAAACAAACTAAAATTCGTTTAGAAAAATTCAACTCATAAAAACAAGGTGAAAACATTTATAACTTGATGTCGAAATCAGCTCAAACTTATGCACAAACTTGTACCCATGTTATCTACCAAATTTTAGCCCCTTAAACTAGAAAATTATGGCCATGAAACCTAATAAATAAGATCTAGAATTTGCACACTAAAACAACATGTGACTCGTTAGTTTCAACTCATTAAACTTCAAAGATTGTATTTTACTTAAATCCCTTTAATTGCCTAACACGTGAGTTGTCATTTAGCATGTCTTTGGCACTTAAAACAAGCTAAAATCATGTTGGAATATCAGAAAATCAAAATTGAATGCACAACTTCAAAAATAAGATGCAAACATTCATGAGTGCTTTTTTCAGGTTCAATTTAATCTCATCATCTTTCACTTGAATTTCCAGGCATACTAGACTTAAAATTATGTCAAAATCATCCTGAGTAGACAGGAAAATAGCGACAAACCTTCAACTTTCAGATTAGATTGCATAAATAGTCTAGCAATAACAATTTTCATATTCAATTTGCATATTTTTAAAATTCTAACTCAGGAAACTAACTTCAGGAGTTTTCTAATTGTATTATAACATCTAAATAACTCCTTAATCATACCCAAATAGAAACCAAGTATGGGCAACTGGTTCCTAGGCATAGATTAATCATAATTAAGCGAATACACAAAAATATATGCAGCTGGACAGCAATTTGCACATCATATATGATTTTGTTATTCTAAAATGAATTTTTGCAAAATTTAGTCCTTTAAATCCTTTAGATCGTGGTCTCATCTAATAAGCAAGCACAAACACATCACAGACCACATACACGCACAGATGGGGGGTTTTGATCGGAAACTTAAACTAATTAATAGAAACAAAAACTGTTAACAATAAAAATAAAACATAAAGAAAATAAAACATGCATATTAACAAGTGATCAAGCATGCATTAAGCCCTATAAGTTCAGCTATCTAAGTTTAGATTCTTATCATCGAAATTTCGAGCTCTATAGTAGGCTAATTGTAGAGATGCGCACCAACTGAGTTCTCTTGCATTTTGTCTTTTTCTCTACTGTCATTTTATTCCTCTTTTGTTCAATTGCTGCTTATTCTTCTTACACTCTACGTTTTACTCTTGCTTCCTTTCCATTTTGCTTCATTTTCTAGTTGTTGCTTATCTTTACTACTGTGCATTTTTGAATGTGCATTGTCGTTTATCTGTCCATGAAGCCTATAATAGAAAATTGTTCAACTTAGGCCTTTTTTACAGTAAATTAAGAATAAATAATTTTAGGTATTAATTAATAAAATATAAATAATCGTGCCCAAATGTCTAATAAAAATAACTAAATGGACTAAGTTTACAAGAATAAAAGATATAATATTTTGCACTTATCAACAATCTATCTATCTTCAATGCAACATCTCCTAGTGACTAATACATGTTCTTTATTCATCATATTCAAAGAAAAAGGCAAGCAAGGCAACTGTTAATTTCTCTAATTTTAAGTACCATTTGCTTCCTGGAAATAAGGATATTTGATGGAGGCTATTGATAAGATCTTATCTTGACTAATTAATTGATATTATCTCCTTTGTTTTGAATTTATTTTGCACTTAAATGTTGAAATTAATGTTTGTTTTGTTTTTGGAGATAAAAATTAGAAATTGCATCAAATTAGGACTCTATTGATGATAATGAAAATTTTTGCATAAAGTGAAGAGATTGATGTAGTGGATAAGGCTAATTTTGATTTTGAATTCATTTGAGACAGACATCTTTATAAGTTAGAGTTAGATTAGGATTAGATTAGAAAATCCTATAAAATTGGCATTCCTCACAACAGAAAAGGTTCTCTCCTCTTACATTTTTCGCAATTATCTGCCTTCTTCTAATTTTGTTATTGGAGCAAAAGCTATTTGTAAAACCCCAAACTTTTCTTTTCACGTGTCTATAAAATTTCATTTTGTTTGAATGATGTTTTCAGGTGAATGTAAATTTTATTTTCACTAAAAGGTGAATTAGGAACCTAACCTTGATTGATAAGTATTAAAGTCAAATGATAGTTGAAAAATATTGGAGTTTACTGGTATAGAAATAGACTAAAAATAAATTCAATCGAATGGATTTATGATATATCAAGATTGACCTTGATTTAAATTATTATGGAGTAAATATGAAGCATTCTCGGGCTGAAACATAAGGACTTAAGAATCAGTTATAGTTACAAATACTTTAAGTAAATCGATCCTACTTATATGTTGATATATTTAGGTGTGACATGTTATTAAGTGGACATGAAATTTCTATCAAAATTGGGCAGATTTTTCTTAAGCCATTTAATTATTTTGGACAAGAAATAATACATGTACATGTGAATGAGCCTTAAGTGGTAGTTGTCATGTACATGAAGAAGTTCTTATCATTTTGGAACAAGAATGCATGAAAATCATATGTTGTCATGTTTATGAAGGAGTAGATGTGAGGGATATAAAATTCATTACATGAGAGACCAATTCATTATGTGGACATGTGACATTTTGGCGTGATAAAATCAGAACAATTTGTTATATTTAGGGAACAAGAATTTCTGTCGATGATTTAAGGACTTAATGGCTTAATTAAACAAACATGGTGAGAGTTTAAACAATGGACAACTGTTGGAAATTAAGCTAGCAACGTGTTGGATAGCTTCCAACAACATGTAGCTTATACAAGATGATGGAGGAGCTGCTCCACCTTCATTCCACCAAAGCTTCACTTATTCCTTGTACCAGAATTGATATTAATTAATTGAAGCTAATCCCTTCACACATAAGTCTTCCAAGTTACTGCCTTTGGGAAATAAATTAAATATGTTGTTTAAGCCTCTAACCATGGATAACACCTTCATCAATGCCAACTACATACAGGGAAAAGATGGGCAGCACGTTACCACTGATTTTAGGTATGTTAAACTACTCTTGTCCATCCTCTTTAGCTAGTCACATGAATGCTTAAGTTGGAAGCATGAATTTCCTTACGAATTGCGTGAATGTTTGAGCATGATTTGAAGAAATTGGTAAGTTTTCCTAACTACGTTTAGTGAAATTCTATATTAGGATTCTTGATTTGAGCAGTCCTAGTGTTTTAACCATAACTTAGTCTACAAAACTCCAAATTGGGTGATTCCAACTGTAAATGAAACCTAAGACATAGTACTAAAAATATCTAAAGAGACTTAGACCTAATTATAGCTTAATGATATTGAAAATTGATATTGATTATGGTGTGTTGAAGTAGCTTGTGATATTTGGTACGTGTTTCATAATTTAGAAAATGAAATGGCATGATTTTTTATGATATGGAAACTAGAGACACAGGGAAACAAATTATTAGAATACTTCAGAACCTATTTGAACATTTGATATATGAAAATTAAGGAACAAGCAGAGGTATGGTTAAATGAAGAGAAAAACATAATGGTAAATGGAGAGGAAAACAATATGTATATCCACATGTTATTCAATGGGTATTAATTGGCACCATGTAGATGCTATATAAGTGGCTTAATGGTTGTTCAATGGCAACACGTGTGTTGTATATAGTTTAATGGTTCAATGTAAGGAAAACAGTAGGTATATATTATGTATGTTATTTAAATGGAAAGAAGACAACATGTATAAGTCATGGAAGTTGTTCAATGGTTGAATGAAAAGAAAACATAATTTTAATCTTACTAAATATTAAGATTTTGGCTAAGCCCTTTGTTACAAAATTTGTAAAAAAAGGTGGTAAGTTATGGATATACTTGGCAGGTTTTAGGAACCCTTCAGGAGTCTCCCTCACAGCTGTGTAAGACCATAAAGTTTTCTCGTCACCATAGACTTAGGACTAATAAAGGAAAAGCACCAAACATGAGAGGGTGGTTAACGATAAACGATAAATAGTGAATTTACCTTTAAATTGATTTTGTAAAGATGGTTTTTATCTTATTATGAAAAGTATGTTTATAAATAATTTCATTAGTGCTACTACTAGAATTTAAAAGTTAATCTTCATAAGGTTTACATATGCTTTGATTTAGCATTGAATTGAGTTTTGGATACACTTAAAAACTAATGAGATGTGCACGTGATTTGAATTGACATAGAAATGGATTTTGAATTGGTATTGAAATGAGGTGCGCTTATGTATTAATTGTGATTTAGCCTATGGTACGCCGTTAGGTCTTTATACATAGGATTGTATTGATAAGAGTATGTAATAACATGCATAGCAGTGTTTTGGGGGTGTCTGTCACTAACATGAGTGGTGTTGTGTCTATTAGTATGTCCTGTGAGTTGCCCTCTACATATGTAGAGTATATATTTTGCTAGCACTATTATAGGTAAGCGATGCAGAGCTAACTTTATAACCACTAATTTATATGTAATGCTATCATCGTTATGGTGCAGAACCAGCTTCATAACAATCAATGTATAAAGGTTAACTCGGCATGGGTAAGCAATGCAGAACCAGCTCCGTGATCTTACATCTAAGGGTACTGTATGACAAAGAAAATTAGAGATAGGCTATGTTTTAAAAAGAAAGTTCATGAAAGTATTGTTTTCCATCACTGTTTACTTTACAAGAAAAGTGGAACTTGATCTCAGAAAAATATATATGTTTTGTTTTATGTATGCATTGATCTTATGAAAAGAAAAGAATGTGTTTTGTAAGAGCATTGGTTATTACTTAAAATGAAAAGAAATTGTTTTCTTTTATGGAGGTTAATGTTTGTATAAATGTTTTTTATTGGAAACCAATAACACTCACTAAGCTCGTTTGGCTCACCCTTTATTTTCTGCTTTTAAATAAAACCTCCCAGGTACACGCTCAGGGGCTTCAGTAGTAGGGACTCCACCTCGCGAGTAGTCAACTTCGTCAAGTGCTGTTGTGTAGGCATTTTTATTTTTCCTTGTACATATTTTTGAAAACTATTGCATATCTTTGAACATATTTTGGAAAGTACATTTGTATAAAGAATGGATGTGTATAAAGGTTTGTTAATGAGATGCATGACGTTGTTTTAGCTTTTCAAAATTTATTGATGTAACTATTTGAAACTACATGTGAGTATATTTGAAGTCCACAATTTGGAGTTGAGAAATTGATGTAATAATATAAATGTTTTGAACTTTACAAGGACTTTGAAATTTTTGGGATGTCAAATAAAGTCATTGTGCTGCTGAAATTTTAAAAAAACTGAAAAACGAAAGTCCACTGTTTATATTTCTTATTGTGAATTGAAAAGCTTTTCTTTAACAAAGGCAATAGGCTTAGCTTCGCGGGAACTATCTAGCTGACTCGGATATCTACTGGAGAGTCACTGTGGAGTGTTGGACATGTCACCTAGTCATTACAGGATAGGGGCCTGTCACTATGTGTGAGTAAACTCAATCTTTCTGATTCAAAGAGATCTAATATTCTTATTGTAAGTTGTGAGGTTTAGTGTTTCAAAATTTTATTCACATTTTAATTCAAGTATTTCTTGTTTTAAGTTCTCATATTTTATAAATGATTGATATTTGATTAATATGACAATTTAATTTAATATTGATTATTTTATCGCTATCCAGGAATTCACTGATCCATCATTGTCATGAAAGATTGGTACAAGTAGCAAATATTTTATTTATGAATTTTCATATTTAACTTATGATAAACAAGAAAATTGAATTGAATAGTTACAGCTATCTCGATTATTTAATTTAGGGTTTAGTCTTTTTCACAGAGCTTATTGCTATCATTTATTTGATATAGA
>JAOQMP010000007.1:14729307-14742210 GCA_027563575.1 Erythroxylum pedicellare
AATAAAGATATATATAAACTAAAATGGATAAGATATAAACAAAAAAATTAAATTAAAAAATCTACAACTTTACAATATGACAATAGGCTATTTTGTAATTTTAAAAAAAAATTTAGGGACTATTTTATAAATTTAAAAAATTACCTGAAACGGTACGCGATGTTAACCGGTGCCGGTACAGTATCGTACCAGAACCCAATCAGGTACCAAGTCCGGTACGGTATTCATAACATTGACTATAGCTAATAAAGTATCTCTAAGGAATATCTTCAAAAAAAAAACCATCTAGTCTAACTATTTTTTTATAGTCACTAAAAGAACCATACTTTAATGCACTAGATCCTATATAAAAACCTCTTAAACATTAACTATTTGGACTTTTCATCAAGTTTAGTTTGAATAATGAATTTCTCATCTTTTTTGGTCCACTGTAACTTTTGTCAATAAGAATAACATTATATAATAACATTCTATAGATTCTCATAGCATCACAATAGCTTCCTAACATTCTATAGATCCCCATAGCATCACAATAGCTTCCTATTTATCCCCATAACATTGGGCTTTAGTCATCTGTAACCCACACTTTCTCTAAAGATCATCCATTTTCTCATTAATTGGCTAATTAAAATTCCTCCTGTACTTATGTCAAAATTCATTTGCTATCCATTTTTTACTAGTTTGCTTGTTTTTTTGCACTTTCTTGCAACTATACTTGTTTTATAATATCTTAATAGCAAATATTTTGTCATTTCCAATCCGATTAGCATATACCTTAAATGAACATTGTGGCTTACAAACAACCTTAATTGTCATAATATATATCTCTATTAAACCATCATATCTATTTGTAATTGCATCATTTATGATTGTTTCACTGAACTACATCTTGTCTTAAACTTCATACCAATTTCAAACTAAAAATCATTCGTATCCACTATTTGATTAAACATAATATATTTCTTCCTCCTAATAGATGCCTTATATCATCTATCATCACTGTAAACTAGTGATTAAACGCCAACGTCACTATCCTTATATTTACTACACCAATTATGTGAACTTTCTTCTTGTATTTATGATTTTTTGGATAAATAACCTTTTTATTATAATCTTATCCATTACTTCCAACCCTATCCAAGTTATTGTCATATTCAAATCCACTATTTACCTTCTTGGTACATTTCTTATTATTTGCTCTTACGGTAACATATTCTTCATCATTAGTTACATATATCATATTTTCAACTAAACCATCTCCATATTTACTCATTGGCATAACAATGGAATCTTTATCATATTGTTCCACCTAAATTTTCTTTTCTTTCATACTCATATTCTACTGTGAATTAGTTCACATTCATTATCGATATCAGAATCATATTCTTCACCTCCTATTATTGGATTCTCATTGGCTTATAATAGATTTTAACGTCGTGGTAGTTCAATTCTTGCTTGTAGTTAAGTATTGAGAACATGTACTTATCATGGTGTAAGATTAGCTCTTTTACACATCTCATCGATTCTTTAGGAAATTTGTAAAACATAGAGGCTACTCTATTTCCTTCATCTTTTAACACTCCTTTTAAAACTAGCATGTTAAGTTTATCAACACCCTTCTTCCTTTTGATCTTATCTTAACATGTTTGTTATTGTCATTTCTTTCCAACACCCCACTATAATGAAGTTCAAATTTTACCAATTTCCACATTATAAATAAATGTAGCATTAATTTTCAACAAAACATATTAATATGGTGATAACTATAGAAAAAGTTCTTAAAACATATAATACACTATGGTGATACCTAAACACTATGATTCATACTTATGAAAAGGAATTACATAACTAATTATGGACAACTTTGGATGTTTCATTTCATCTAAGAATATACGCATAGTTAAATGGATCAAGAAATAACTAAACCTAGAATGCGATATTGCATATTCATCTTTTTGATGTTAACTGTTAGTACCCATAGACAACAGTTTTGGAAGTTTTATAACTGACTAAGATTGTCTTTATTTGAATAAGAGAATTGGTGTAGATAATAGAAATAAACTCAAGCATTTTGAACTTCTCATTGAGTTATTTATAAAAGGGGAAGTGTTCTAAATAGACAAGGATTAACTTAGTGAAGATTAGAGGGTATGGTTTTGAATATACAATTAGATTGCTCGAATTGATTAGGCTTTGGGTCGAACTCGAGCTCGAGTTGTTTAGCCCACCCTGACCTAAAGCTTAACATTTTAAAAGAAAATAACGTCATTTTTATTTTTAAAAATTAAAATTATTTAATTAAGTTTAGTCCGGGCTTAATGGGCTTTAGGTCATTTAAGCCTGATCAAACTCTGGCTTAGGCTGGGAGCCTCATACCTATTGAATTTTAGGCCTAGTCTAAGCCTAAACATAAAATTGCCTAATCTCGAGCTTAACTTGACCCATTGCCACCCCTACCCTTAATATGACATATGATTGACATAATCATGTATTTGTTACATTTTTTTTGAGAAAAATTTTATTTCAATATTTATAAAATTTTAAGTTTCAATTTAAATATTCCAAAATATTTCAGTTTGATTTTAATTTATATAAAAGTGTTAAGGTTAAATTCAAATATGTGAGAATTAGGCAAAGAAGATTTAAGGATAATTAATTTTATTTAAAGTAAATTAAAATTAATTAATTTTAAATATTTTATAAAAAGAATAAGTTTTACGAAACTGACATGCATATATAATATTGTGAAATTATAAATATATTAAAAATACTATATTATCAATGATATGGCAAAAGATTGAAAGAATCATATATTTATTACATTTTTTGTGTGAAAAGAATTTATTTGAATGTTTATAAAATATTAAAGTTTAATTTAAATATTCTGAAATATTAAACTGTAATTTAAATTCATGTAAAAGCGTCAAGGTTAAATTTATAATTTTGAGTTTTGACATTTATTAATTTTACAAACTTGTTTGATAGAACAAACAAGGTCAAAACGACGCCGCTGAAACATCCATAGCCATGCCAACTGCAATCAACTGAACGGAAAAACCTGAATCGAACACTATCCCTCTTCCCTAACCAATCTTTCAGGGGTTTTTGTCATCATCATCTTCATCGATGGCGATGGCCGCTCTCCGACGCGAAGTCCGACGATTTGCTGCCGTGCCTCTATCCAATCGCCATCCAATCGCCGCTGCTCCCCGATCTTATCTCATCCCCGAGTACGATTCCATTCCTTCCCAATTTCTACATTTCTCCGGGTTCTGATGAAATATGGAGTGGGATTTTGCTCCTCGGTATGTGGTTGGCCGAACATTGTTGGTTGGTGTTGTGTGTTGCGATTTTTATGTGATTATGTGCTTCTCTGTATCTGTTTTTTGGAATACGGGGAAAAAGAAGAATCTTGAAGTTGAATGTTGATTGTCGTGTTTTGAGAATGGAGTTTGAAGTAAGTTTTACTGGTTCCAGATGATGGATTGGTGGATTCGGGTTTTCTTTTTCGATAATTTCGAGATTGATTGAAAAAATTATGTTCATGGGAGTTAGCTTTTGACATTCAATTGGTGTTTCCTTTGTAAAATTATTGTCTTTAGTCAGCGGTATCCAGTAGTGTTTTTATGAGTATTAGCCCTTGAAATGGAATGTTATATAAAAACTGTTGACGAGTTTAGCTGAAACCACTCTTGGCATGCTATTACTGCAAACTACACGCTATAATCTTGAAATATGTGTACTGTTACAAATTGAGTGAACCTAGCCACATCACGATTGTTTTTAGGCTCATGCCGCGCTATCATTTCCAAGCTCATTCTATTACGTAACTTTGTGTATTCTTCGACACTTTTAATTCTCAAAAGTGGTTTGTGGTGTATAGGGAACAGGCCTCTGTTGGGGTGCGCTATATCTCTACTCAAGTTGGTATTAATGGCTTCCTTTCTATCTCCTAATTCCTTTGTTTTTAGAGAGATTTGCAGTCTATTGCATAATCCTAATAAATCTCTGTGAATATGGATAAATTATGATTGATTTATCTTATGTAGTCCGAAATCGCATGAAGAGTATCAAGAACATTCAGAAAATTACTAAGGCAATGAAGATGGTTGCAGCCTCTAAATTACGAGCAATTCAGACCAAAGCTGAAAATTCCCGTGGCCTTTGGCAGCCATTTACTGCACTTCTTGGCGACTCTCCAAGTATGTAAAATATAACCTGGTCAGGTCACTGGTTAAGTTCTGAGGTGTTCATGTTAAAATTAGCAAACTCTACATAGTACGACATCTTTTCCTTTCCAATCCATCAAGAACTTATTCATTGTTGTAGATTATATTTTGGCACGTCATTGGTGCCTTGAACTGTTCATATGCATGTATATAATTGTTCTGGTTGGTTAATCAACGGTAACACATTGTATATGTAGTTTTTAGTGTGAAAGTGAAATTGGATTACTGATCTTCTATATCTGTTCACTCTTTTCAAGATTTGTAAGTTAAGATAAATTGGATATTTATGGCTCGTATTAGCCATGTGAATTTTGGGTTGTTTAATTTTCTATTAGAATAGCTTATGTGATTTGATTCAAAGTATAGCCCGCCATTGACCATAGATTAAAACAAGTAATATGGTTAGAGTATGGCTTTGATAAAGGGTAAGGATATTAGAAAACGTATGTTTTCAAGTGCTTATGATGTTTGTTCACTTGCTAATGGTTCTACTGACTACTAAATTCTTTTATTCACTCACAATTATGCACTCAATTTATTTTGTTTTACTCTTCTATTTATTTGTAATCGCCTTTGTTATATTGGTTAGGCGTTGGTGTGAAGAAGAATGTCATTGTTACTATTTCTTCGGACAAAGGTCTATGTGGTGGAATTAACTCTACTGCAGTCAAGATAAGCAGGGGTTTGAACAAGTTGGTTTCAGGTAGGCATTATTTTGAGCTCGATTCTTAGAATTTATGCACTGAGATTTATGTGTTTTAATTAGCTTATTGTGCTACCGCAGGTCCTGAGAAAGAAACAAAATATGTCATATTGGGAGAGAAAGCAAAGGCTCAATTGGTCCGTGACTCAAAGAAGAATATTGAGATAATAATCACCGAGTTGCAGAAGAATCCTCTTAATTATACCCAGGTAAGTCTGTTCAGTTGTTTGGATTTGTGTTAAACAAAAAAAGGATCTTCTGTTGAATCACGATTCGTATTTGTGCGCTTAATTGTGCATCACAAGTTTAGGCTAGTGAGGCAAAGACATCCTTCGCTGTTTACTTGCGGACTTCTTTTTTTCTTCTTTGAGCTTCCAATCCTCAATTTCCTTGGTATTTGCTTCCAATTCTCCTTTTCTGCAGAAAAAGTAGGAAAAGAGAATGTAATTTTCAAATGCTTTACAATGACAACTAGTTTTTCATTTTAGCAATGTAATTCACATATTCTAGAATTATTTGTACTACAGCCTACAGATAATATGGTAAACAATAAGCATACCTTATATGTCTCTGTGTTTGTATATTTATATTTATCATGATGCAAAAATAAATGCATGAATTAAAGACAATCATTTTTTTATCTCTATCAAAAAAAAATTTCCAAATCAGATGAATTATAAATTGTGTGAAAATTTCATGTAAGAAATTACTGTTCCTAGGGTGAAAAATAAGGTAGACAATTTAATATATTGCAAAGCACATTTGAAAAGCATGTGTTTAATGCTTAATTATGGAAAATTGGAAAGTAATCGTTTTCAACTGTTTCCGGTTCTTAAATAGGAAAATAATACATGTGAATACAAAACTCTATAGTTCCAAGTTATGCTGAAGAATACTCTTAAAAGATATTTTTGGTTTCTGCTTGCCAAGGATTCTTTATGTTGTCATCTTATCATGGCACTTCAAATTTCTTAAAGTTGCGTGGGAGATGCAGGCTTTGAAGATACAATGCAATTCAAAGGTACTCGGTGAACATTCTCACCTCTGTGTGCTTCAAACCATTGTGCTTTTAGGTTGCTGTCCTTGCGGATGACATCTTAAAGAATGTGGAGTATGATGCTCTAAGGATTGTCTTCAACAAGTTTCAGTCGGTGGTTTCGTTTCTTCCCACCATTGCAACCATATTATCTCCCGAGGTGATTATAATCTAGCATCAAATAAGTTGAATTGATTTCATTAGTTGTATTCATGTTGTGTTTTCGCTAATATTGATGTAGGTTGTGGAGAAAGAATCTGAATCTGGTGGAAAGCTTGGTGAACTTGACTCCTATGAGATTGAAGGTGGTGAAACAAAGGGTGAAATACTACAGAATCTTGCTGAGTTCCAATTTTCTTGTGTAAGCCTCAACTAAATCCTCTCTTTAAGCTGTACTGGGACTGAGCTGCATTTTTAAAGCAATCAGCATGATAACAATGTCTGATATTCTATCCAGGTCATGTTCAATGCAGTTCTGGAGAATGCTTGCAGTGAGCAAGGGGCTAGGATGTCTGCCATGGATAGTTCAAGCAGAAATGCTGGCGATATGCTTGATCGACTGACGCTCACTTATAACAAGTCTCTCTCTCTCTCTCTCCCTCCCCCCATTTGCACTCCCCGTTCTTAAGTTATCATTTTTGCAGTCGGAAAAGAGATTTTCTTTTGCTTCATGTTCTGTCACAATAAGTTTGGTCTACCGTACATTTTGGACGGCGGGTCAATTACTAGCATGCAATAGTGTATTTTCTTTAATTTTGTTGCGCTTGTTATTGATTTCCATGATATGTATTTTGTTTAACAGGACTCGTCAAGCATCTATCACAACTGAACTGATCGAGATTATATCAGGAGCAGCAGCACTAAAGGGTTAAACGGGGAAAGCTTGCTGCTCCCTGATATTAAGGAAATAAGATCATACAAAACGTTCTTTTGGAAATTTTTGGTGCTACTTATTGAGGATGTATTTTGTTCAGCGTTGCTTGATAAATCAACTCAGCATTCATGTGAAGATGGTTGGTTATCAGATGATTCTTGTTTTGTTTATTTTCAACTTTTATGCCTTAACATCGAATGTTAAATTTCTCGGGAAATTTCAAAATTAATGTAAATCTTGCAGTACTTGACAATTCTTTTCTAGTTATGATTATCAGCGACGTGTGTTAAGATATCTAGAAGTGGAAAGACACTGTTTCTAGCTCCCACTCAAGCCTGGATAATGCATAATGAAAGTGACCAACAAGTACCTCAAACCCTTCTCTAAACATCCATCAAACTTCCCCGTCCTTCTGATTTACCTTGTTTATTGACAGGGGAAAATATACGGCAGGTGATCTTGTTGGGCATGGTTCCTGGAGATGATTAAAGCGTTGAAAATAAAGGAGAATTGAGGAGATGTAGATTACTAATACATATTGGACATTATGCGCTAGCGCCCTTTCTCTGACCTGGAATTGGTGACATGTTACAATTTGAATTTAGTAGTTTTCTTTGTGAAATACAAATCTAGTAGGCGTCTTGAAGGAGAGTTTGGAGCACAAACTCTGCAACTCCCTCGCTAGTGCTGATGGGCCACAATAGAAGACACCTGTTCCAAAACCAAAAAAATTGTGTTACAACGGAACTTTTCAAATCTTCTAGTTATATCCTGTCGAGATACTTGCAACTTAGGAAATTGGACCAAGCACTTGGAACAACTGTCATCCAGGAAAGAACAATGGCTGCTGTCGTGTTAGAGAGGGCTGGTGCTTTGATTTGTTGGCCAGCTCTGTCAACAAACCTACAAGGGAACCTATATCTACATGACAAAGTTGTTGGCCTACCTCTACCTATGTTTTCAAGCTTTCATGTCAGGGTGAAGTATGTACCACAATTCCCATATTTCACTTCTCATTGGCTAAACAGAGACCTATGCGTTCCTAACCATGCTAGTGCTTGCTTCTTACCAATTCTTTCTCCACTGTGGTTTGCGGCTAATTTTGAGAAGATGGTGAACCAATTCGGACGACCAAAATGTGTGCGTGCCTGAAAAATAGAGGTGTTACTTTGTTAAGCTGTTAACCTTCTACATTATAAAGTAAGCAAGTTTCTGAATGTTTTAACTTAAGCACAAGTCAGCTGAGGGAAAATGATACGTCCTTAGATTTTCGTAGAACTTGATCGTTAAAAACTGTTTAAAGTCATGCATTACTATTTACCTCAGTACTAGAGACAATGTCTATGCCATTTTTGGCATGATACAATGCCTGTATTGATCTTATCAAAGCTGATCTTGCATCCCCTTCCACATGTACACTAGTTAAGAAGTTGTGGGCTTCAATGGCGGGCTAGAAGATCAGCAAAACAATAAGGAAAATAAGACATAACATGTAAAGTAGTTTTCCAAGGAATGGACCTTTGCTACGAATGGAAATGTCCTGTGACGATCAAGCTACCTGCTTTTGGGTGGATGCTGAAATTTCCGTCAATATGTCTCTGAACCAATCAATGGAGCTTTGTTCTCTTGTAACCCAATAGAAGTAGGTCTTTAGAGGAACCCTTGACATGCTACATTCTTGCTCACCAACCTACATGAAGTTCACCTAAACATTGAATATGAATTGAAAACAGAAGCAATTTGTTAATGTTGATGAAGAGAGCTAAACTGAGAGCCCAGCCAAAGCATCATACAGTTTCCATACGGTGCTTTTGGATACCATCAGCAATGTCTCTAAGGACACTGATGAAAGGTGTGGCTCCTATGCCAAGTCCAACAAGCACAACGATGTCATATTTGACATGGTCTTGAGATGCAGCGCCATACGGTCCGTCAATCTGTATCCTTGGATAGTCCTTGATTCCAAACAGTGTTGCCTGCACACCCAGATGACTCTTGAATGAGTTTTGAGCGTATTAAGTTGGTTAATTGCTCTAATCCTGTGCTTAGTTTCTGTTTTATGTTCTTTTACCTCCTGGAATAGACTATATAATTGGTAACTCCAGTCTCCAAGTGCTCTAATGTGAACACTCAGGTGATCATCCCTAGGCCCTGAAGTCAATGAAAATGGGTGCCTGAAAATGTGAAAGGCGTATTGTGGTTAGTGAATGAAGCACTAAAAAGGACACACAATACTCTTCTGAACCATGGCTATGTTGCTTTGGTGAACAGAACATGAAAACTCCAATTGCACCTTCAAAAAATGACAACACACAGGAAAATGGGGCATCAGACGCAACACTATATTTCTAAATGTTTTAGTAAACGCCATTTAGTAACCTCCAGAGATATAATCCAAAAATTTGAAGGTGGGTTTCTTAGCCCCTTGAAATTGAACAAGACGTGTTGAAGAAAAGCATATGGGTCGTTAGGGTACCACTGAAATGGAGAAATCTGAGGACATTGTACGAAAATGTACATTCCACTCCGGTAACTGAAACCTTCTGGTTTCTGAAACTGCAGGGATAGCACTTTACCCTGATAAATGGTTGCCTGCAGAAAAGGAAAGGAGAAATTGCTCTTGATGTTAACATGTATTTATTCCAGTTGTACAACTAAATTCGTTTCAGATGATTTACTTTCAAATTTTCAACTTCATAAAACTTCGATCTGATAGCTCCGAAGATCCTTTCTCCGACATATAACGAAACAGGAATGACAATGTACATCCATGTCTGCATGAAGAGTTGGTAGATCAATATAGTATTCCAAGACTGACAAGCCCATTTCTTCGAAAGAAAAAGCTTACCGTTTTGTCAGTTACTTTGCTGGTCAGAAAGAGGAACATGGAGTGAACGATGAGCAACGCATATACAAGGATAAGTAGGTGGTGTGAGTACCAAAAGGTATTGTACCCTGTTAAACGCCTAATGGACCTCGGTAACAATGAAGACTGTCGACGAGGCCACCTTGTCGCTAACACAAAGACGATGCTCATTAGAACTACCATAGCAATCCCAGTTGCAGCTTCTGTTGTTGTTAATATTTGCATATATGATGGTTGATGGTACCCGAACCGTGCTGCTATGGTTTGTTGGAAAAGGGAACGATCAGAGCCACTGATTCTTGGGAAATCACAAGCAAGATGGGTTCCCCCATGTAGGATCACACCTACCACTATTCCTCCTGCAATCACCTACATCAACCAAAAATGGAAACTAATAAACAGCCCGTGAAAACAATTGGCTTCTTATGAAGGCAACCTGATGTTTATTTTTCATACCTTGTGGAAGTTGACGTTGTCATTAAATGGAACTATGGAATTGATGCTTTGATTCCTACGTAATAATGTGATGGTGTTCCGACAAACAGGTAGGAGAATCAGAGCCATGTTGAGTTTCAACGTCTCTGCTGCTCCCTTGGCTGTGCAGAGGCAATAACCCATCACTTCAAAAGCTGCTCTGTGACGGTATTGGATGAACTTCCAAGTGAAAATTAAAACACAAACCACCAACCACAGCATAAGTATCCATGCCCTTCTCCAGTAAGATCTGAATAAAGTTTCAGCCTTGGACATGGGCTCTTGGTATGTGTCATTGCTTTGATATGTAGATGAAAATGAGACTCCTGGGTGGCTTATTTTGAGGAGGACTTCAAGTTGGTGTAGCTGCACCATCATCCACAGACTTGAGTTATTTCCACCATACGAGAACGTATGCGCTTTGAGAAATAGACTTCCAAGTTGCAAAATTAAAAGAAGAGAAATGAAAAGCGACAGAAGCATTTTCCCCTACACCTGAATATAGCGCCTGTCTTCATTATCAAGAATTTCCATGACTAAACCAGCATATTCCTGTGCTTCCTCGTGCGACAGGGACAATTTATTGGTTGAAGCCGTAAGCAAAATTGCCTGTAAATAGGTAAACATATTACAGATGTCAGCCTCTGTTAACAATCTTTATACGAATGGTTCAAATCATTGGATTACTGAGGTAACATCATCACCTGCTTTAAATCCATTACGTTAATTCTTCCATCCATATCTCTGTCACATCTGTAAAACAAAAAGGTACAAGAAAAAGCAAGTAGAAAATGAATTTGTCGTCTGAAAACAACAATTGAATTGTTCTCCCACAAGTAGGCTTCTGCTGAGAATATTACATGTCGAAGAAAATTTTTAATCTTGAACTAAAGCAAGGTTGAGTCATGCGATCCCAGTTGGCATGCAATTCCGTTTTTGAGATTTCAAGTCTGTGATCCTGTCTTCTTCCTCTAAGAGCCCTCAAAAGTTCATTAGCAAACTCTGGCGATTGTTGCAAACCTGAAAAAGGGAACCAAACTAAATGACTCGAGAAGACAAGAACATAGAATCTATACATTACTGCCGACTTGTAAAAGAGAGAACATGAACTTCTGCCATGTGCACTTCCTAAACTGAAAGGCGTGTCATGCCATGCGGGGATGTTGGCTACGTTACACCTGGGATTCATCACAGGTTTTGTCTAAATAATGACAAATATTTCTTGCTAAAATCATGTTCTTAGGAACTTGAGAATTTAATGATATGGGCACTTGTCCTATTCCAGTAAATTATCTTTTTCTCTTAAAAAATAATTGAATGAAAACTCTCACCTATACAGAAACCAAAATCTGATGACGATCTTAAGACTGGCTCAGGGGAGTTTCCGGTAGAAGCCAGTCGGTCAAATCGCTTTTCTACTTCTTTCCAGTCAATGTTGATGAATCTCAGCCACTCCATTGTAGAACCTACTGCTTCTGATGCCTCCATTTTCTCCGATGAGTAATGATGGTTCATGTCTTGCACTAGTCTGGTCAGCAATGAAAATGGGACAGGCATGGTTCTGCCATTACTTGGAGGAGAAGATGACAATGATGATGAAGAAGAAGCATCGGAGGAAGATGATGAAAGAGAGTATTCATGGGCTGTTCGGTTTTCTGCATGAGTTTCTTCCATTAGAAAGTTTTCCTGAGCTTTTCCCAGGAAAACTAGCCCTTTTCCTTGTGAAAGTCCTGATATAATTTAAAAGGGTTAACACTAAGAAAATGCAGTCGCTATATCTTAGTTGCAGAGAGATTACGAGAGCAAGTGACTTTGTATGGTGAAAGAGAAGTAGTTAATGTCTTTTTTATTATAGGAAGTTGAAGAGATACTTCCAGGATTTGGGTGGTTTGAGTGTGGGTAACAAGAGACTAAACATTGTTGAAGAATAATGCTAATACGTGCATAATTGGTTTGGTGTGAAAGAGACGGATAGTAGAGTTAAACAAGAAAGCGGTTTTGTTGGAGACGGGAGAGATTAGGCAGAAAGAAGATAAAGTAAAGGAGAAGGTAGGAAGCAGAGGAGAACTTGCCAAAATAGAAAAAAGATCCAAAATATACAACATCTAACAGAGAGTCGTTGGTAAGCCATCTTGACATATAAGAGAGAGTTTGTCAAACATAAAGAATATATAATCTTGAATATATATATAAACCTATTGAGTTACTCCAATTACTAGTAATTAGTTTTAGGATAAAATCTCATTGGAGCTCTTACCTGTTTAATTTATTTAGGCCTAATCTTACAAAATTTAATATGATATTAGAGCAAATTATTCTCTAGTTAGTCATCACCACCTCAACACGATAAATTATGTCATGTGTTAGGCCTTAAACATATGAGGGGGTCGTGTTAAAATATAAGTTAGAGTTTGTCCTACATGGAAAGAATATATAACCTTAAACATGCATATAAGTATAGTGAATTATTCCTGTTATCACCAATTAATTTTAGGATGAAACTTTATTTAGGCTATATACCTGTTCAATTTATTTAGGCCAAATGTTACAAAATTTAACACGTGAGAGGAAATCTAATAACAAAACCATAATATGCAAAACATAAAGTTACACTAAAATCTTCCTCTACCCTCGGTATATTTGAGCTAAGCACTTTGAACTGGTGCTTAAAGTTCATCAATTCATGCATTACCTTTAGGCTATATTTAGTTGGAAGTTTAT
>JAOQMP010000007.1:14753802-14767643 GCA_027563575.1 Erythroxylum pedicellare
ATATGGAGAGAAAAATAAAAAATTCTTCATTTTTAACCACCCGATCATGTCATCGCTCTGATATCACGTGTAACACGTAATCATACCTTAGTTACGTATCTTGGATTGAACGTGAAAGGGCAAGAAATGAAGAAATGCAAAAACTACCTGATTTTGATTTTACAACTTCAAACGAGCTTTCCAAAGCCGAAACGAGTGCGAATCTACCACCGCCTTTACGAGAACTACTCTTCAGAACGCGGTCAACATCTTTCTACAGCTCTCTCAAAACGTAAACTCTCTTAAAGTGTTAGAGAATTCTTATACTTACAATTGATATATGAGAAACCGTAAGAGACCTTAACCTTTATATATATAGTTTCCATAACGAGCTTCCCCATCACAGGCCCGATATGGGTCCGGTATATACTGATTGTGATCTATTTTCTATCTGAACTTTGACCCATTGATTTAGATCATTTATTGAGCCACTTTAGTATCTTTATCCTGATCAAATTATGTAACTTAACCAATAAATTATTTAAAAACGAAAAAATGCAATTAAATATTGTCCAGCTTTATAGGAACTTAGAAAAAAGCCTAACACGCCTGTTAGGCAAGAGATCAGCTCATCTTTGTACTGTTTTCACTTGTTTAGAGTCCTGGCTATACTTTTTATACCATCAATTCATTGCTTTCAGTCAGATTGATAAAATATGTCTCAAAAAAGATGTAGAACAAGAGTTCAGCTAATGCAGATCAATAAATGCACCATTAAGATTCTAGCCCCAAGGATAACAGTTCTCGTTGATACTAGCTTGCAGAAAGAGGGAAACAGAACAAGCAGATGTGGGCGCATCTCTTGATTTTCGTGAACTGGTACACCACTTCTAAGATTAGGATGTAGAGGAAGAATAGATGTTTCTGGATGGACTCTTACACAGGCAAGTTCTTGGAGAACAAATATAATTTCGTCAACTCTCATAGGCAGCAACTGGCGTTCACCCGCTGAACATAAGAGTTTTAAGTAATCCAACACTACTGGGAACTGAAGTTCACCTGGTGAACATAAGAGAAGGCATAAGTTCCAGAGTCTCCAAAGGTAGAGAGCATGTGCGTGATGCACGTCGGTCCAAAGTGGAAACAATTCGTTGCAGAATCAAATTAGAGGATGTCCCCATTGAAGCCCCAGACTAGATAAGCTAAGCACAAAGCATATAGCACATAATAACTTAGAGCATAACCACTTTACCATCAAAGCATCATTCAGGCTAATGAAAGATAACCAAGTATTAGAACATATATTTAACTCATTCAACTATTTAACCTTGATAAAACAAGTAGACCAGGCTATAATTTGTGCAGCAACAAATATTAGTAAATTACTGACTTGACACGGCTAGTCAAACAGCATCATGCATTGTGCACACTTTTCCAAGAAAATTACATCAAGGGGTGGCTCAACTGGGGACTTAAGAATCTTATCGCCAAGGATATGTAAGATTGCCATCTCAAGTGCTTCATCAGCCTTTTGCAGCTGAGAGGGCGTTGGCAGGGATGGCATGCCCACAACAATAGCTCACAAGGAAAATTTCAGACATCTGTTACTTCTTTCCAATACGCATTATGGCAGGTCTAGGAATTTTGGAATCTTGATTCTTGGTGACATTGCATAGATCATCAACAAGAATATGGTTGAAGCCTCGACAGCAAGCCTCCAAAATGATCCATCAGTATTGTCTTTTCTTGTCATCATACACCTGAGAAAACCTGTTATTGACTTCCCAAATAAACTCTTCTATCTTACTGCCATTTTCTCTGAGTCAGTTGAAGCTAATTGAGGAAATTAAGCAACTAACAGAAGGACGAGTTGGTCAAAATGTGGTGTATGCTTGGCGGCATCTTCATCATGATGTGTCTACATTATTAGTTGGTGGATTAGATGGTATCTTAGGTGTCCAGGACCAGAACACTGGCGAAGTTCTTTCAAGCTATGTTTTGGATTACAACACCAGAATATACTGTTTACTGTCCTATTAGTAGATACTACAGACATTACCATAACACAATCCCTAAAAGAGCATAGGTAACTCTTAACCCAAAACAGCTTTGTCTTTTAGAAAACTGTTACTCGTCTTACAACAAGGAGCTTGGAATACAGAAGATCTTAAGTCCCTACTAGAACACAATATTTTATCGTCAAGGGCAGCTATTGAAGACTTCCTTCCATACAAAAGGAAGATGCTAACATTAACAGATTTTCTGACCATTACTAAACACGATGACCCTGAAGAGACGACAGACGAGGACACTGGAGCTGCAAGAAGACGAAACAGACGAATAAAAAACTAAAAGAATCAGTGTCCTTAAGTTATCAGTACGGAGAAAGACGAAACAACGTCTATCTTGTTTATGAAACTCAAACCAAAAGAACACATACACATATTAGCTTTCAAAAATCCATTTCAGTTTTTTCCCCCTCCTATTACCATTTTTCTCATTTTCACCCAGTAATCCTTGAAAGCATAGACACAAGGACATTGATCTCGTACCAAGTACCAACCATAACAAGACATCGTCTTTGGAACTCGCGTACGGCAGGACCTTGCTTTTGCTCCAGAGGACCAGAGACTCCAAAAAGGAAAGCTTCTTTTTTTCCTTTTAGTATCAACAACAGCGAGCCACCTTTTGCATATTTTTAGTTTTGGCTGAATCTGTTCTGCTTTTAATGCGCCGCCTTTGGTGTTTCTGGTTAAACGGGATCGTTTCCCTTGTGGGATTTGCTATTCTGAGGTTGTCGTCAAATGCCTGGGTTTCTGATAAGCTATTGGATTTCTTCCTGTTTTCCGATAAAGAGGGAAGCTTTTACTGAGAAATGCATCCTTTTCTCCAGCAATCCTGCATTTTCTATTTTCTGGCGTACGTAGTTTGCAGTTAGATTTCTGCTTATGTGATCTTAAGTAGGTCAATCTTCTTCTGATTTTTGCTTATTGTATACCGTTTTGTTTGTTTGAATTGCAGGTGTCATTGTTTGCTGCATTGTTACAGCAATTGATCATTGCTGTTGAGATTTTTAGGGCTTTCCATTCTTCAGTGTGGACATGACGTATTGGTTTTAGAGAGCTTGGTCGTGGAAACGTATTTGCTTTAAGTTATGATTCTTCAATTTTATGAAATTTGATATGATTTCAGTCCCACATAGGATCAGAGAATGGACGAGATTTTAATACTTGATTTCAGGAGTAAGTAAATATTCTGAATGAATGGAATTTACTGCCTTGTAAATCTTTGCGGTGGAAAACGTAAGGACGAGAAAAATTAGTGTGGTGGAATTTGGCTATTTAGATTCTGTTCTTTTCTCATTTTAGTGGGAAATAGAGCAGAGATGGATCTGTGGGTTGTTGGATACGTGGCTAAATGCTGCCACAATATATCAAGAGGTAAAGTTGGTTTATCATGGTTATCTCCTGGTGCCTCCAAATGTGAGAATCTGGAAGCTCCAAGTTATCCACCCCAGAGATTAGAAAGGGGAAAGAAAAGCACTTCTAAAAATGGAGGAAAGATTTCAGATGAATATGTTTTGGATTTTAATGAGATAGTGTTTCAGAAAGAGTTGTCTCTACAAGTGGCTATGATGAGCACCTAGAAAAGTTAGAAACCAATGATGACTACCATATTCTTTCTTTCATGAGTTTGGAGCAGGGAATCACAAACTCAAGCAAACCTTAAAGGAAACAATAGCAGAAATGGGTTGACTGGTGATATACTAGAAAAGCCTGGCAGTTCTTTCAAAGATGAAGTAGATTCTTCTCATGTGGGGAGAAACAGAAGCTCTTGCAGAGTGAAATGTTCATATGGGCCACTTCTTAAACCACGGAATTCACTTGAAAGTTGCCTTATGTCTCAGATAGACAAACAACAGATAAAAATGGAAGAGGATTTGTTTAGGTCCCTACCATCTTCATCTAAAACTGTGTGGCCACTGCTTAGAGGTCATGTAATTAGCAGAACCAAAATTGATTCTTTCCATGCGCAGACAAGAACTGGTGGTACTCAGTCAGTTGAGGCAGAAAATGTGCGGTGGGTTTCCCCATTGACGAGACTGAATACTGGGGAAATATGCAAGGAAGAGCTGAACAATTCCCAAAAATTTGGCAGGGAAAGTGATACAAATTTGCAAACTGGTATGTCCGTCATTTGCTTCGTAAAGCTCCATCCAGCTAACATGCAACTTTGATGATAGTTTCAAGGCATTATCACTATTTTGTTGCTGATTATTGTTGGCATGTTTCAAGGTTTAGTGTCCATAATATGCTCTTGATGGTAAATATATTATTAACCTCTAAGCCCCAGAACTTTCCAATAGGAAATTTTGCAAAGGGAAATGTGTTGTGAATCACTGGGACTACAACAGTTGCATAATTCCCAATTTGTCAGATCATTCTTACCAATTTATGCAATGGTGCATTATGGAGATCTAGTTTCTACGATAGAATCATTGGAATTAGGTATTCAGAATTTAATATTGACTATGGTCATAACTCATTCTCAACAAATTGACAGTAAAACAATTGCTGATATTCTTTTTTTTTTTAGATTTATGATATTGATGTATGACTTTTGAAGCTTTTCCTTTATTTCACCGTACATGTTATTGTTTTTACCATATTAACATATGAATGGTCCAAAATAATACAGTGAAAAGTGTAAACCATATTCTGAAGTGTCGTCATCAAAGCAAGATGTCACTTGTTATTCCGTAGTTGATTCTGAAATCATCTATTTTTCTATAAATCATGAACTCCATTTTTGTTTGCATTGATATTCATCAGGGTCACTTGATGGAACGATTTTATTGTGTCTTGGAGTATCTATTGGCCTGATCGCTTCATTCATTGTTAACAGAAGAGAAGTAGGCAAATTAAAGGAATTGCTGAAGCAAACTGAGACGAGATTTACAAGAGGAAATTGAGATGAGAGATGCATTAACGGTGAGAGAGCTTGTTATCATAAATCAAATGACACTAATGAGATTTCTTTTCACAATAATGCACCATATGAACATTTCGCTGTTGTAAATGTAGACAATTTAACCAAGAACAATGATAAGGAATCCTCCTATGAGAAAGTGGGTGACAGTTCTAAATCTATGAGTAAAATTGAAGCTGAACTGGAGACGTTGGGTCTAAATATGAATGCTTCTAGTTTGGAGAGAAGATTGTCTGACCTTGTTGAAGTAAGCTCTTTTTCCCCTTTGGTACCATTGTGTTATCTAATTCGTGATAGGATGAAACATCAGCTTCACATGAAAGTTTTAATTTGTTGTGCAATGTTGTGTTTGCCTGTGCTGCTACTGTTTTGCCAACTTTCTGTTTAGTGAATGCTTCTACATTTTCAGATATATCGCTGGCCGGAATTTCTTTTGTTTGGATTTGCAGAGTGGTTGGATTTTGTTATTTTAGAAAACCTCTTGGACCTTGTAATTTCATTCTGATTTTGCATGCTTTTTGTCTGGGGATGCATGTATAAATATGTGAAACATAATTATACACTTGTATTTAGGAATGCATGCCAGTTCAAGCCATTGCTTCGATTCGTATGCATACAGATCATGTTTCATAATGGGCAGTTCCGTCTCATGATGATAGTCTTTCTTGGATGTATTTTATGATAAAGAAAAAAGATTATATGGCGGACAGTGGCATAGTTTGAAAACTCCATGAGGTAACTGAGGCTCCTATTTCTATTGGAAAAGTGTGCTATCACATGTAATTTTTGTTTAGTTAGGAAAATCACTTCATTTGAGTTCTGCTTGTCAAGTATTAATGGACACGAAACCTTTAACAGCTGGACCCAGATTTTGAGGCCGATATTGCTCAGGGTGAGCCGGGGGCTAAGTTCAAAGCACAAGATGTAGACCAGGATGAATCATTAGATCAAGATGCAACCGGTAGCCCAACAACTCACTCTGGTAATTATACAGTTTCACCTAGAGAACTTAGCTTGCATCTGCATGAAGTGATTCAGGCCGGACTTGAAGAGCGTGTGAAGGAGCTTGAGTCAGCTCTAGAAAGTAGCCAGAGGAAGTTGCAAATTGAGGAATCAGATCATAGGAAGACATGGAGGAAGTTGTCAAGCAGTAAGATGGGATTTTCGTCTGTTGATGAATTCTCAGTTACTAAAGGAGATGGGAAATTTATGAGAAATTCTCTGGTTATGAACTTACCAGATGAAGCTCTAGATGCTCACATTGAGGCTTGTGAAGAGTTCAGAAAGATGAACGAGTCTGATGAAGAGGATTCAATATCAGTGGATTATGGAAACAATCATCAGATTCGTGGGGCAAATGATTCCTTGCAACCTCAAAAGCACATTGGAGCAAAAAGTGAAGAACATATTGGTCAAGTAAAGACATCAGTAATGGATGGCTCAAGACTCGAACTGTTATGATGGTGTTAGTGGGGAAGAAATGAGTGATAGCAATGATGAGATGGAGGAGTTGATAAAGGAGATTGTGGAAAAGACGAAGAAAGGCTCTGCCGTGAGGGTAAATGCACAAAGACTGTTGTTTACCATTGATGAGAACGAAAAGCAGATGTCAGAAAAGGATAGTTTTGTGTTGTAGTGTAAAATTATATCAGAACAATTCATGACCGCAGTACATTACGTTTAAACCTCTTTGATTATTTATTCTACTTTCTTTATTTTCTCGAGTGATTTCCTGCATAATGCAATGCGACCCGGTTTATGTTAAATGGGGAGAAGCATGGCTCGAGTACTATTTTTGTTCGTCGTCGGGCATGGAGAATTAATGATAGGTGCCGTAGGCTAGGATATGAAGGCTCCATGCTTTCGACACTGGGAATCTAAGGATGTACTGAAATTAGAATTAACTTCCATCAAGGTTTCATGTCCCTCTCTAATTGTGCGGTGAAAATGCAAAGACTAGGACAAATTGTCGAGTATCAAATACACGAAGCCATGCTTGTGACTTGGCGCTACTGTGGTAGAACAGAGTACATTCCTCATTTTTATCAAACAATCAACAAGGTTCGGCCTACGGCAGATTGCAATCAAAGATGAACTGACATGCTCTTTAAAGCAGTTGGGATGCAACGGACTAAGACGATGACCCATTCTAAAAAGAGTAACAAGCTAGGCCTGTAAGCACTATGTTCAGCTATAAAGAAAAACCTGGTAGGGAACTATGGTTGTAGGAACGTTGATGGCCACCGTGCTGGTCTGGACAAAAATAAATTAGTGACTGTAAATTCTTTTGGTAAGAAAACCTGAAAAAGAAGAGATGAATTGAGTTGCAGAAAACAGTACTTTTCAACTATAATTATTTTCTGAACAACTTCAATTGTTTTTTGTCAAGGCAAGAACAAAAAGAAAGGTAGAGTTCACATAGTAAAATCCAGCATACATAACATTCAAGTTCTTTGAACAAATGCAAAGAGGGCGGAGAAAATCTAAACACATAAACAGTCTACTTTTTTAATAATGAGTTGAAGCTATATCAACCACTTCCAGCACTCCTCATGCCCTTTTGGCAAAATCGTCTCTGTCATCATCCTCATCCCTGTAATTTGCTTCCAATGGTTCATCTTTGAAGTCTGCTTCCAATGAGTCATCTTCGTTGAAACCTTCAGCTGCTTCACCTGTTTTGCTGCTTTCATCACCACCCAATCCCAATCCAGAGTTTCCATCAAATCCACCTCCAAAACCACCACTAGCATAATTATCACTGCTGCCGCCACCGCCACCAGCAACTCCAAAATTTCCCGCTGAACTGTCAAAAGCTCCAGTACTACCAGCACCAGAATAATCAACATTTTGTCCTGGATTATTACCATAACTGCCAAAGTTCCCCCCACTTCTATAGTTATCACCACCAGTATTACCATCATAACTTTCGCTGCTTCCATACGTGCCACCACCAACATTACTATTATTGCCTCCAAAATTACCACCAGGCCCGCCATAACTTCCAAACCCTCCCCCATAACCAGTGTTCCCCCCATAGCCACCACCACCACCATATCCACCACCTCCACTGTAGCCACCACCTCCAAAGTTACTACGAGGTCTATCGGTTGCATAATTCACCCTTATACGACGACCATGTAGATCCTAGTCGAAAGAAGAAATAGAAGAAAATGCTGTCAAAAAGAAAGCTGCTAACATGAACCATAAATTTTAAAACTACCTCTAAAGGTAAAAAAAAAAACTGACAAGGGATGATGATGCTACAGCATTAGCTATTGCAAGTTTAACTTTTCAAAATCCAGTAGATAAACAGCTATATGCACATAAACATGCTGTGTTTACTAAAAACTACAACATCATAAAAGAATCACAAAGAAATAGAAGACTATACATATTAAAGAAATACGGGTGCTAGTGCTACCATAAGTATCAATACCAGAAGGTACTCATCTCTAAAACCCATACAATGTCAACAATTCATAATACTATGTTGTTCCAGTCTCCAATTTTGCCAGTTTTCAAAAGCAATGCTACTGTAACACATCTAAAATAGAAATAAATGTTGGAAAACGTGGTTAAAGTATGATCTCAATTGAAAGGAGTGTTGGAGCAAATGATCCTTGAAACAGGAGATGAAATGTGGATGTTAGTTAATATATCTCAGTATTGCTCCTAGACTCTGGGTATCAAAGCTTCGCATTTCAAGAGGCATCCCAAATTTCAGTTACAAACAGCTAAGAATGTTCTCAATAAAATATTCATATTTGAATCACTTATCTCCAATCTTTCCGTTTGTCATCAATATTAGACACGATCTAATACGTAAGTAAAATTACCTGCCCATCCAAGGCCTGAATGGCACTTGAGGCTTCCTCACTGGAGGTGTAAGTAACAAAACCAAATCCTCTGGACCTACCAGTTTCACGATCCAGAATAACTCTTGCTACAACCCATATAATGTCAATCACCATTTGATCAAATTTTCACACTGAAAGAACTGAGTCTAAACTATTGCAAAAGATTCAGTATTCTCTACATAAAAGAAAGAGAAGGTTTAACATTTCAATTACCTTCAATTACCTCACCATACTTGCCAAAAGCATCTCTAAGGCTAGTATCATCGGTGCCATATGAAATGCCTGCAACACCAAATTACTAAACATCAAACTGATAAAAAAGGGAGGTAACTATAACCTTTTTTTCCTATTTTTCCCTCCCTCATTCATGGTAAGGGTATTGTTGATGAGGCTCACCTCCAACAAAAAGCTTTGAAGATGACATGCATCGGATTACTTGGAAGATAGATGGCCTAGACGAAGCAAATTCGGCATTAATCTGCTTGCTGGATGCCTGCTTAAGGATATTCCCAACTTTACTAAGAAAAGCCATTGCAACGACCTTTCAAGCATCAAACAATACAAAAAGTCAGTCAAGACAACAACGTAAGGAATAAAAATGAAACAAGCAAAATTAAATCATGCACCAAACCCACATTTTCTTTTGACTCTTTTGAAGAACAAACTCAGGGTATGTCACAAAACTACACGATAAAACAGATATACTCACATTATGGACTACGTAGCATCCAAGACGACCTATAATATCCAAAAAAAATACTTTGTTTCTAATTCCCTTCATCCTAAGTCAACAACCACCAATACACCTTTACGATCAATAACAACTTAGATACCGCAACTTTCGCCCTTTTCACCGTAAGACAATATTAATCATATTAGTCAATAAAACAATCTAACTCCACCAGAGACTAACTAATCAACAAACGCAGCTATAACTAATAAATAACCCATAAATCGAAAACAGCAGCACACGTAAGAGATATGGAAGGAAATGGAAAAAGATTACATAAGTTAGAGAGATAAGAGGTAAAAACAAACCAATAAATCGATTGATTCCGTAATAAATATTAAACCAGAACTTAGGAGAAATATGTACACAATCACACTAACATCAACCGAACCCTACCTGGAACCCAATCCAATCGAAGGAAAGGAAGTGAAATCAAAAAGGTGTAGAAGAAAAAGATAAGAGAAATTAGGGTTTTAGAAAGAACCTTTGAGCTCTTACGGTATCTCCCGTTACACTCTCCGCGACAATGACGAAGTAAAACCCTACTTGGCTGAAGGGTTTACAACAATGTTTATATGAACCGGAAGAAGAGATCTGAACCGTTGGATTGGACAATTGGATATTTTGTACCTGTAGTTTACCGGAACCGTGGATTTTTCAATATTATTCTTAATAATTGGGAGTGAGATATTTGTGAAGCACAAAAACCCTAATTATTATTTTTGAGTAATATTTAAATGTGGCTCTGTAATTTTAATTTAATTTAATTTAATTTTATATTAGATGAGTAAGAATAAAATTGTTGAACTCACGTAGTATTTGAATAGCTTAAATTTGATTTTTATAAGAGTGGCGTTTGGAGTAATCGATAAGATTACTTTTTTGTGATTGGAAGATTATGTATTCAAGCAGAAATAGTTTATTCGTGAAGATTACGTACAATTAATGATCCTCGCCTTACCTTTCTAAAACGGAGAGTTTTGTACATTGGGCAGCATTTTTATTTTTATAAGAATATTAATAAATAACATTTATTGAAAATTAAAATAACCTTTTTAAAACACGTACTTTATTCTTTGCTTAGTGAACCAACCATTAAGAATATAATTATGTCATGTAAAATTTATTATTAGAATTAAGTAATATCATATAATGATAATTTTAAAAAATTGAAATTAAAAACTTAAACCATATTTAACCTTTAAATTTAATCATTAAATCTCTTTAACGTGAACAAGTTCATAGAAATTGGGATTGCAGTAATAATTTGTCTAAATTCTGGAATTCAAAGATTAATATCAACACACCAAAGACAGTTGGTGACATAAAAATACGAGATTGATTAGAACCTTAGAACGAACGTGGTCTTGTAATATAAATTTTGCACTTATAGTTGATCATGGAGATAATTCAAGTTCATTGCTAGAAGATTTGGATTTCAAACTATGTCGAGGGAGACTTCATCTTCTATAGCAAGTTGGTTACAAGAGCAGCAACATTCACTTTTATGCTTGTTAATTTGCTATCATACCATTTATCAAAATGTCTTTCTAATTTCACAAAAACATCCAAATGATTATACAATGTTATGTGATCCAAATTCCAATCAAAGTTATAATTAATCAAGTTCAATACTTGATCATAGAAGCTAGATTGCTCGATTTTAACATATTTATAAGAGATTTGATAATTAATAAGTAATTAGTATATAATTAGTATGAATTAATCTTGTTTCTATAGTTGATAAATCCAAACGATTATACGTACCTTCCTTGTAAAGATTACAATAAATTGAGAAATATTTGCTCTCAAAATTTCTTTAAGCTTCGGGATATCAAAGCTTCATTTATAAAAAGAATATAAAAAGAATACAAGATCCCATCTTTTGTTTTTGTTGTTTTGAAGATAATTAGATTGTCTAGTACCTATTTAGAATATACTAAAATCTTTTATTCTTTATGTTGGAAGTTGTGGTTAGACTTTACCTCTCAAACTTGAAAAATCCCTTTATTTTGTACTTGCTTTACAAGTCTACCTTGTGCTCTAATGACTCCAAGTAGCTCAAATGTGACCTTTCTCGATGTTGTGAGTAGCTACCAGAGTTACTCACTCTAATTCACATCCCAAATCCCAAGCCTTGTAGATGGTGGCTCAAAAATATAAGAGCATGAGCGAGAACTCAATGTTTTTGGGGGAGCTTTAAGTGTGGGAGGGAGAAGCCTTTACATGCATTCTCTCTTTTGCAACTTATGCAGAGAAATAGAAAAAGGGTTAGAAATTTCCACAAGTAACTACTTATTTGTTAGCTTTGTCTTTCTTGTAAGACCAAGCTTACTTATCCACTTTTGATTTTCTTGTGCCACTATGGACACATTATATTATTTTTCTACATCTTCCATTTGTACTCATTGGCAACACATGCTTGAGAAAGAACAACACAACTATTCGTAGCAATAAATGATTTGTTTATAGCAACTCATTGATGGAGAAGAAGAGAAGCATACATGGTGTGATCTGCCTCAAGGAAGCCTAAGACATGACTTGCATGGAAATGAGCTTGCAAAAGGAGACTTAGGAACTGAAATTGGATAAGATTTGAAGTTTAAATGTGCAAGGCAAGGGGCTGAATCAAAATTCCCATATCAAAGGCCCAGCATTCAAGTCTAATGTTCCTAAAGATCCATTACAAGATGTTAGAGACCTAATGACAAGAGCTAGGGCCAAAGCCATGAAGCAAGCATTGGATTGTTTGATCCAAGACCTTCGAGAGATAGAGTCCATATTCTTGAGTTAGATTTCATCTCATAAAGGTCTAAGAGGCATTGTCTTACTCCTTAAAGCCCAACATGAAATGTACAAAGGCCTAAATGGAGTCCAATTGGGAGAACTGACTTAAAATACCATGTATCACTTAAAAATAAGGAGAAGGACTTGATCTATAAGGTCCAATATGTTTAGATCATGTTTTAATTAGTTTCCTTTTTTTGTTTTCCTTTAAATAAGGTCATCTAGTCAACATCTTTCTAAGTTTAATTTGTTTCCTTTTGGGGATTGATTTGTTTCCTTTTATTTAGTTTCTTCTTTAGGACATTAAGTTAGGATGTTTTTCCTATAAATAGGCACCCTCTATGTACTTTGAAAGGGGATTTTTCATTCAGAAATAATATTAAGAGCTTTCTTGCTTTCCTTGTATTCCTTGAGAATACTTGACTTATTAAAGGAGTGGTCTTCATTTGTGGCATCCCAAGGTTAGAGTTCTAAGAGACAAGTTCTCTTAAGGTTCTTTCCGTTGACCAACATTCTTGCTAGGGTAAGAGACAGGTTCTCTTAGGGTTCTTTCTATTGAACAACTTTCTTCTAACCCCTTTTCTCTTTGTGTTCTATTTCTATCTTTTTCAATTTTGTTTCTTGTGCTTCCGTGTGTGTTTGATTCTATCCATTCCCAGGCATAGTTCCATCTTGTTGAAGGTTCTTTAAGACAAGTTCATATTGGGTCTCACATCATTTGGTATCAGAGAGCTTTGGTTGCTAGATTTCAAATAACTATCCTTTTATTGTTTATTTTCATTCTTCTTCTCTGTCTATTTTCATCCATTTTTTTTGTTCACTTTTTGTTTAAGTTTTTGGTTGAATAATAGGTGTTTCTTCAAGTTTAGAATCTCTTCTTTGTCCTTGTTTTGGAATCATTCAAACCTAAGCTTTCTAGAGTAAGTTACACTAAGTCGAAATTTGAGAGCATCCAGCTTCTGAAAATTGCTTTGCTTCCATATTGATTTGTGTGAACTTCAAGTTATCTGGAAAAAAAAGTAGAAGTCAACAAAATAAAAAAAAGAAATTCATCAAAAAAGAGAAAAAAGAAATTCATAAAAAAGAGAAAAAAGAAAAAATTCATAAAAAAAGAAGAAAAAAAAGAAGAAAACAATTAGAGTGTGTGTTGCAATTTTTTTTAGAAAAGTGGAATCCAAGTTTTCTGCTTTCCTAATTGCAATCAAATAAAGATAAAATCTTTCCTATTGCTTGAACTAGAATTGCAAGTACTTTCGTGTCTTGTAGTACTTGGAACTTGCTTACTTTTCTATTTTCTTCACTTTCTCATTTCAATTACTTTCCTATTTTGCCTTTAGTTTCCTATTTCATTTCTTTCCTTATTCGTCTTTCTTTAGCTTCAAGTTTGACTTTCCTTGAGGTAATCACTTCTTTAATTCATTCCTTATACTATTTTTCCATACTCTATTTCCCCTTTTAGATTCTTTGAAAATTTTATCTTGGAATTCTATTCTTGACTA
>JAOQMP010000007.1:14881270-14893727 GCA_027563575.1 Erythroxylum pedicellare
AAAGTAAAAAAATAATAATATGACAAGATATAATTAAATACTTACAAATAAAAATATAAAAATAATGTAATAAATAACACAATACATAAAAAACAAGGTGAAGACTAAAAATATAAGATAAAATGAAAATATAAATAAAGATAAATAATGATGATGATGTTGAAAATGATAATGATACTGTTGATGATGATGATGATAATGATAATAATAATAATAAAAGTAACAATAAAGATAAAAATAAAATAGAGGATAATAATAATAAAAAATACAAACATATGTAAGTATAAAAAATAAAAGATAAAATAAGTAAACAAATATACAAACAAGAAAGAAGATAAATAAATAAATAAAACAAACAAACCATTGTAAGAGAAAGATAGGTTAGGTAAGAAAATAGTTAAGCTAACTAACTATTAGAGAAGCACTATAGAATAAGAGTTTAGGCTAAATAATTATGGAAAAAAGAATGACTTCTTTATGTGAGATTTTTACTCGTATCATAGTACGCCAAAGTTTCCTATTAAAGGTTAAGTCTTTGGTAAGTTCTAACAAAGCCAAATCATTCTTGATCACTTTAATTTTTCTTAGGCTTTTCTCTTTTCTTCTTACAATCTATAAGTATAGTCTTCTTACTGGAGCATCAGGATGTCTCCTCTTAACATGTCTGAACTACTTAAGTCTTTTCTCTCTTAATATTTTCTCGATATTAGCCATCTTTAATTTGTTTCTTATCATTATATTCTTGACTTTATTTCTTTTCAAATAGTTGAGCATCCAATAGAGTATCCTCATCTTTGCCACCATTAACTTATGACTATACATTTATTTGATGAGCTAACACTTTGCCCATAGAGCATGGTCGACCTAATTACTAAATGATATAATGTACCTTTGAACTTGAGCATTATCTTCTTGTCACATAAAAGTCCTGATGCACTCCTCCATTTAAACCACCCTGATCTTACACGGTGAGCTGTGTCTTCATCGATTTCTCTATTGCTTTGGATGATATTTCATAGATATTTAAAAAACTCTTTTGTGCTATAACTTTTGAACTAATCTTTACCTCCACATCGAAAGCCACCATATGACCCAAAAGTTACTCTTTAAATACTCAGTCTTAGTTCTACTCAATTTAAAGCCCTTGGACTCTAGTGTATCTTTGTAAAGTTTTAACTTGACATTGACATCTTCTTTTGTCTCATCCACTAAAATAATGACATCAACAAACAACATACACTAAGGCAACTCCCTTTGGATGTTCTTAGTGAGCTCATCGATCTTTACTATAGACAGAAAGGGGCTCAACGAGAAGCCTTGATATAGCCTGATATCTATAGAAAAATGTTCTGCATCTCCTTCTTTCATCCCTACTCTAGTTTTTACACTTTCATATATATTCCTAATAATCCGTGTATAAGTCATTAGAACTTTAGAAAGATATTCTAGGTACCCTGTCATAAGCCTCATCTAAGTCAATAAAAACTATATGTGGGTTATGCTATCTTTTCCTATAATATTTCATTAATCTTTTAAGGAGATGTATACATTTTATCTTGGATTTTCCTAGCATAAAACTAAACTAGTTCTTCAAGATAGATGCACTGTTTTTTGCTCTCTTCTCAATCAACTTCTCCTATAACTTTTTGGAGTGACAAAGTAGTTTGATGCCGCTATAGATATTAAAACTTTGAATGTCTTCTTTGTTCTTATATAGGGGAATTAACACACTAAGTCTCCACTCATCGGACATTTTGACCGACTCGAGGATCATATTAAAAAGCTTGGCTTGTGATCTGTCGATAACAAATAAAGTTATGATACCTCTCGGACATATTAACATCACCTAAAGAGATGTTATCCTTTACGACTTCATAAAAAAGGCTATAGAAGTATCCCTGTCATCTTCTCTTGATGTTATTTTTAGCTACAAGCACTTGTCCTACTTCATCTTTTATACAACAAACTTGATTCAAATCTCTCAGTTTTAGTTTCCAAACATTAATATAATTTCTTTTAAGTTCTACTTATGCCTTTTGAGACCATCTCTTTTGCATTTTTTTAAACCAATTTGTAACTTTCTCCATAAACTACCCCCTTTACCTTTGTGGTGCTACCCACTAAAACTTTATAAGTAACCTTCTTGACCTTAACCTTATCTTGTACAACTTTATTCCACCACCAAGACTCCACCTTACTACTTACAGGTCCTTTAGAAATACTCAAGATCTCTTTAGCTGTATTCCTTAAATGAGTTGCTACTCTCTCCCACTTCTGGTTAGCATCTCCTTTCAATTTTCATTCTTCTCCATACATTAATCTATCTTTAATTTATTCCACTGTATCCCCTTTTAGGTTCTGCCATATGATTCTAGTACATTTTTGAGCACTTTTATTCTTTCTCTAACCCTTAAGTATAAGATCTGTAACTCTATGTTGAGTTGACAAATGTTAGGTATCACCTTATAATCCTAAAAACTAGGTTGATCTCTCCACCTTACAAGAAAGCCGTCAATTTGAGTCTTTGTGGTTATACTCTTATAAGTCACCAAGTGCTCGTCTTTCTTAAAAAATGAGTTGGCTACCACCAACTCAAATGCTACTTTGAAGTCCAAAAAAGTAGTCTCATTATTATTCCTATCTCCATACCCAAAACATTTATGAGCCCATGGATATCCGTCTAATATTGCTTCTATATAACCATTAAAGGCTCCTCCTAAAGTAACTTTCTCATCAAGGATAATCTGTTGAATCATCTCATCTAGCTCTTCCTATAATTGGCATTTACGTTATTTTTCCAAACTTACTTGGGGTACATAAGCACACATCACATTAAAAACAATACCTTGCACCATAATCTTTACGAACAAAATCCTATCATTAGTCCTTTTTACCTTCATAACATGACATATGAGTTCCTTGATAATTGAGATACTTACCTTATTCTGATGCCTTGAATCCCCCGAATACCAAAATTTGAACCCATTGATCTCTTTCACTTTAGCTTCTGTCCATTTTGTCTCTTATATGTACGCTATATGAATCTTATGTTCGTCTAAAATATCCATTAATTCTAATGACTTCCATGTAAGGGTCTCAATGTTCTAAGAATCCATCCGCAATTCGTCAACATTTTTTCTCCTCCTAAACCAAGACTTATCAAGGGACTAGCCTTTGCTTTATCATCATAAGTCAATGCCACCCTTCTTACCCTAATACCCAATAGCAACTACAGAAGACAAGCGCAACAAGTCTCTAAAAGCCTCTAAGATTACTCAAGTATCCAAAAAATACAAAAGTGATTAAAAAATTGCAAAACTCGAGTATCCAAAAAATACAAAAGTGATTAAAAAATTGCAAAATATTATATTATTAAGGCAAATCTCTAGGTAAGCAACTTGTTCTCACTATCGTCTGAATAAAGCAGTATTCCTACAAAGCAACTCTACAATTTCTTAATATTAGGTGATATTGTTTATGTTTTATCAGAAGAAGTAAAAGGCTAAGCTACTAGATGTTGACTATCATAAAAATAACCAACTCCAAGAAGCAAAGAATAGAAACATAAATAAAGCAAACAAGCAAAGCCAAAAATGAAGATAGAAGCAAAATATAAGTACATAAATTGTAACCCAAATTTGGAGGAAAAATAAAGCAAACAAACAAAGCCAAAGAAAATGGACAATGAGAAGTGAAAAGATTGACTTTGGAGGTCTTCATAGGAAGTGTTATACGAGAGTTATAAAGCAAACAAAAGATCACACATATGTTTGTAAAACTTACTAGGTAATTATCAAAAGTAGAAGAAATGAGTAAATTATGTATGTAATGTATTATTCATTTCAATTATTTCAAGATTAAGCTTCTTCAAAAATTGATATAATTTAAGATTATCGAGTAAAACACACTTTATGTTAAAAGACTCTTATGATTCAATATTCTAGAAGCAAGTTCTACATTTCATTAAATAAAATAGACATTTCTTTTATTATTTTTTGGGTAATTTTTTACAAAATTAATATGCAATACGACTTTCACTTTTATTAAAATTTTTTAAAAAATAGAAGGAATATATGTGTCTATTTCATAAAGCATGAGTTTTATAAAATCCTAAACAATATACAAATTTTCAAAAAAATTAATTAAATAAGGAATGTGCATTTCTTTTACCCCAATTCTTCTTAAGTTGAGGTGATGACACATATCATCCAATTTTTGTATGAAGGGGCCTTTTTTTGTGCATGAGAATGTTAATTATTTAGAAATTATTTTATCATTTTTATTCTTGATATATATTATAGAAGATGCTTTAGTTACATGTAAGGATAAAATAGGTAATATTCTTCAACTAACAAAAGGTTAATGCGTATTTACAATTAAAATGAATTATATAATTATATATAAAATGTATAAATAGATTAAATATAAAGTATATAAAATAAATTATAAAATTTTACATTTTAAAATATATTATTATTAATGTGTTATATATCTATTTTACTTATATATTGTATTCAATTTCAAATTTTAAAATTATACAATTCATATCTTATTTATCATATTATTCATGAATTTCATTTGTTTTGCCATAATCAATTAATCCTATCATATTAGAGATCTTACTTGACTCTCATACTAATTTCTTTTAAGAGTTCATTTAAATTAGTCTTGTTATCTTTTTCTACCAAAAAAATGATACCTACCTTGAATCTGATATTTAGTAAGTGCTCGTACGATAAATTCATTTTTGGGTCATAATGAAAATAATTAATCTTAACTAAATTACTCAGATGGTGATATTGAGGGGTTTTCCCACATGATGTGATTATACTTGACTCTACAATTCCTTATAGTTGCTCTTTTGACTCTCCAATTCCTTACATCTGTTCTTTTGTATTGGGAGACAACCTTACAGGAATGACTTTGTTCCAAGTATTGATTTCCTTATCTTCTTCAATCTGTCCTTTTCTGTGAGCTGAAAACAACAAATGGCTTTTGATTTTAAGATTTTTCTTCACTGTGACTGGTCCAGATTCATAGACATGTATTTTGAAATACACTAAATCAGTTTCTTCGTATTGACAAGTGCATAATATGAAACAGTTTTACATGTTTAAAGTCAAGTGGATAAACTACATGAACTCCCCTTTAGCTGGAAGGATAACAAGTTTCAACGTTCTTTCACCCCACTCTAGTACACGAAGATATAATTGCTGCCCTGAACAAAGAACAGTAGTGCATGTCTTTTGATCTGAGGGACCATTTATTTTTCTGCAAAGATGGGAATCAGAACAGTTAAAAACCCTTTCTCGTGATTGCCACCATTTTCTGCTTGCTCAGTAAGAGTCTGACTCGGAGATAACTCGAGAAGCATACTTTTAAAGAATAAACAAACCCTAAAAATTGAGCCAAATAAATTCTCCTCGTTTATTTTGGACACGTTGTTTCCTGCAACACAGTCACCAGAGAGTGTGAGAAACTAAACTAACAGTCTCTGAGGTTAAGAAATCAAAATTCTGTGGACAATGTTTAAGAAGTCGGTAAAGGCACACTCAAGAAGACAGGAACACAAACATACTTCCTTGTTAGCTTAACAGAAAATGGTCTGGGTCTATCCTTTTTTTTTTTTTTTTCAATCTGTACATGTGATGGGTTGTTCTTCATAGTTGAGGTTGGTCTAGGGTTCAGAATCTTCAGAGTTGAGACGGATAGGGTTTATGGCTCCATTTCGTACAGGTCGAGTAGGAAGTAGAGGTAGAATAGAAAATAGGGTTCAGCTTTTGACCGATGCATGCTACTGTGCACATCATTCCATACAATTGGACGTCAATAGCTTTGGTGATGATTCAATTTTACTAGATTGTTGGGGTAACCAAACGATGAAAAGCAGACTGTCTCAGGTAGAGCATCATCTTGTTTAGAACTTCCCTCTGATATTTTACAGGTTTAGCATCATCTTGTTTAAAAGTTCCCTCTGATATTTTACAGGTTTGGCATCCCTTTGTTAGTTTACCCTTGTTAGTCTTGAACTTCTAATGATTGATTTAGTTACGCTTTAAAAGGGCAAACGGAATATAAGTGAAAACAGGAAAAGAAATGTACGACAGAAGTCATTTTCGGGTTTTCTTGAAAAAGTCATGAGTTGCGCAGAGATTCATCTAATTTCTTTTCTTAACAGCTTAAGCTCTAAGGTTTAAGGCTGTAAAGAGTAGTTGCTGTAAAACATGGTTTCTTAATGAGTAGTAAAGGGAGAGAACAATCTGGTATATATTACATTCTCGATGGTTGCACTCGTATTGCTGCAGGATCTACCAAGCACAGAAAGAAATGAAGAAAAGAGATTATATCAAACAATTCAACCCTCCTATTACCAATCACATTTAGGCTAAAATTTCCTAAATCAGTAAATTAAACTCAGTGCATGAGAGAAATTAAAATTTGTTTCTTATGGCTGTATGAACTATACAAAGAAGAATCAGATTAAGACCTTCAAATCTCACAGAAGCACGAATCAATGTCCTAACTAATTGGGATTTTGTTTCTGGGATGTTAAGTTCATCTTCTGCTGGGCAAGATCTCTGTGCCGTAAGTGGGAGAGTGGTCCTGCGTTCTGCTGACTATAGATGCTTTAAAGAGCCTATGTATATTGGTCCCTCATCTACAAGGAAGCTAAGTTATCTATCCTCTAACTCAGCTGATCAAACCTCAACTTTTTAAGACCACTTGCCACTGACTTATCTAATTGAATTCCAATTAATTAGAAACTAGTAAGTTCCTACTGCCGTAGACAAACCATTTCTTATTCTCAAATAAAGCTTATAGAGCCTTTTATGTATCATAAATGTGCACATTTCATCTGAAGAGGAGGAGGGAAGATCCAATAATGGGACACTGGAGTTCAATAACGTACTACTTATTACATTTTGGTTTACGCTAGGCATGCATTATAAAGCTATCCGATGTGAATAAAGCGTGAGGTCTTGGTCTCTTTTTCTAGTATGTACGTTGGATGGTCCCCGTCGAAATCAACCGTCTACCTAATGTAATATGGCACACTGAAAGGTAATTACACAGGTGACCAACAAGGCTTAGTTATTAAGCTGTTGATTGTTCAGTATGTGGTATGAACAATTTCATGAAATTCCAATTCGACGTGTCATAATACGCAGGGAGACATATGGTCTTGCGTTTGCCTTGTCCTTTTCTCTTTATTCCATATAACGCTGAGAAGTTAAATTCCAGCACCTTTCTTTTTAAGCACTGTGTTTTCTTTTTTGACTGATTATCGATAAGTCTGATGCAGTCTTCATAGAACAAAGATAAACTAAAGACTACATTTTTGACAAGGATTCAAGCAGTGCTTTGTGCCTGTTCTAACTTCTAGTCTTCTTCCTGTTTCTTGGCCAGGCCCAGCACTGAAGTACAGAAAAAAGAAGCTTCAATGTTCTGCTTTATGTAAGTTAAAATTCGCACATGATGCATCTTCTTCTAATAGAAGGGAAACGTTGTTAACCATTTCCAAAGTAGAATTCTACTACTTGCTTGTCGAATTCTCTACAAATTTGCGTCTTCTTTGCATCAAATTTAAGCTTTACAAGTCACAAACTAGGTTACTTCAAAAGAAATCTGCTTTCTGTTCGATCCTGGATTCAGGTTAACCTAAATTTCAAGTTAACCAGTGCATCAGAAGTCCTTTGCAAGTTGTCAAGTTCAAACTCAGATACGGAACTTATTTGTTCAGATCTGACTGTCTGATTGTCGATTTGTTTGGCTTTCTCATTAATTCTTTACAATTCGCATATTTATTGGAAGCTGGGAGTCTGTATTCAGCTTCATGATCTTTAGAATAGTTGCATATGATTTACAAGATTGAGTTCATAAACTAATGTTTCTTTTCCTTATCTTGAAAGCAGTTGCCAAAAGCAAAAGCGATTGCTCAAACGGTATGACCTAGTAAACTCCAAAAATGAAATTTAGAAGACTTGGAACGAAGAAACTAATCAAATCTTATCATCCTGTTACAGCTTTTACATTGAAGCTCAACAATGGAAGTGTTAAGGACATGATTATGAATTCAAGAGAAAATGATTTTCAAGGAAAGAGAGAGGGGGATGATGGCAGCAAATACGCCAAGGCAGCATCCACTTCAAGACATTGGTCAGCCTTTAGAAATCCAAGAATTGTACGTGCGTCTCGTTCTTGTGGGGGAAAAGACAGACACAGCAAGGTTTGCACCATAAGAGGATTGAGGGACAGAAGAATCAGGCTTTCTGTACCAACAGCAATTCAGTTATATGATCTTCAAGACAGGCTTGGTCTCGCTCAGCCTAGTAAGGTCATAGATTGGCTAATTGATGCAACAAAAACCGATATCGACAAGCTCCCACCACTGCAATTTCCGCAAGGGTTTGGTCAGCTCCATCAGCAGATGCTAGTTCCGCACCAGTTAAGAGCGTCTGATCAATCTTCTATTCCTCCATTATTTGACATAAATGCTTCATACGCTAAGGATGGAGGGTTTCATTCTTCAGGGATAAAGATTGATAATAGTCCTGATAGAGAGGAACAGAATACGTTGGAGAGATCAAAGTACTGGAATATTGAAGCTTCATTGAGAGAAAAAAGTAAGGAAGATGAGTCCATTACCGATCAGAAAGGAAAGTGGATTGAAACAAATGATCCTCAATATCAAGGTGGGATTTGCAATTACAGTAGCAGTACTGGACAAGCTCAAAGGTTCTTTCCCCTAGCAGTTCACTCCTCTTTGCCTTCGTTGCTAAACAGTTCCATGCCTTTTAACTCCTACCATCATATAGATGCTTCCAATTTATCTTTCCCTCAATTTGGAACCCACGGAGTTGTATCCCATTCTGAAAATTCCCTGAATAGCAATACTGTTCAATTTCCATCATCACTCTCTCTGTCGGCTGGTTCTCAATTACTTTTCTGTCCACCTGCAACTATGTCAACACTTTTTTCACCCTTTAATCCTTATGGGAATGCTACCATTGGGAACTCGAGAGAAATCAACCATTTTCAGTTACTAGGTTCAAGTCCCTCACAACATAGAATATCAGGGTCTCATGCAATGAGCTCATCATCTGTGAAAACCTTTCCGTTCAATCTGAACCCAGGGGGTGTCCATTTTCAAAGCAGTAATGATGACCACCATAACAAGTACAATGTCAACTCTTGAAGAGTCTCATCGTTGGATTTTGCATGTTAATTCCGTGAGATGGTACTACGCAAAAAGATTGTTTCAAACCCCATCTTCATACCTCACCACTTGGTAAAAGATTCCAGAATCTCTCCGAATTGCTTCTCGTGAATGGATTTTCTGATACAAGTAAGATACACTATATACTTCTCTTGCATCAGTTTATAAGAAAGCATACTATCACCATACATTAGTGTGGATAAGTAAGCTGATCACGTTTGTATCTTAGACGTCATTTTTAGTTTTAATTCTTGGGTTTAGATCGATGTTACTGTTGCAATGAAAACATGGGATTAACCACTAATGCATATCGATTGCGAATAATATATGACAATGGAATCTGTAATACGTCCGCACCTATCAAGTATGGTCCCTTTAAATCATGTTATTACCGTTTTTGATACATTTCCTTAACAGGTTTGCAACAATATTTTTCAGCAAATGTGTCAAGAAATGTTGCTTGCCAAGTTAAGAGTTTTCCTTTTCTTTTAAAAGTGAAACCTTTGTGGAGTCCTTACGTTCTCTTATGCAAAAGGAAAAAAAAGGAATAAAGAAAATGAAGAGTAAATAAAAGGTGGCAAGTTCAGATCAACAGCAATATGTAAATTTTTGAACCGAGTTTTCTTTTCTTACCATGGAGCATACGGAACACGAGCTGCCTGTATATGGCACGACTCTTTGTGTGTATACGTGCTTCTGCAGCCATTACTTTTACGAAGGAAGGGGTATAATGCAAAAAAGCTGAGTAAACAAGTGATTGATCGTATGAGACAGTAATAACAGACGTCATTTATTATGGTGCTGTTCACATGCATGGTTCTCCGGTAGGGTATTAAAATCATCTGCACAGCCATGCACTTATATTTGGTTTCATACATACACACACATATATATATAGATCGAAATGTATACGTATACTATACACCTTTCAAGATTTAACAACGCTTCAAAGAAGCAACATCACAATGTCCATCCAAGCTTCTTTTGCTTCTTGATTTTGTTAAGCCTTGGAGAGTTTGGAAGGAAAGTAGTAGTATCACTATTATCCTAACATATAGCTACAGTCCAAAAGGAAGACTAAATAATCCTAGGACATGCAAGCAAAACAAGATTTATACGAATCTCGCAGTCCCTGCAGAATTCCTAATCTTACTTTTCAAAAGTTCTCTTTTTCACTTTTTTTTGAGAAAATATTAATTTTACTTATCGATACAGTTGTCACTTCAGTTTGCACAAGAGACCATGCTCAAGGCCTCATCTTAGTGAATTACCAAATATAAATTACAAATGATAAATAAGAGGAACAAATATTTCAGAACTCACGGCTTTATCTTTCAATTACATACCCTTCATTTGTACGGTTCAAGTTTAGTGTGGTCCAAATATCAAAAGTAAAAAAAAAAAAAAACCTTCAATATGTTAAAGAGCCTACAAGTCTTTTAATAGGAAAATCAAGTCAAGTTAGTTCTTTTGTATCCTCCAATCAAGAATTCACTCTTGGTTCTTTACATAGAATCATCACATTTTCTTGTCTTATTTTTTTAATCTTAATTAAAATGTAAATACCCAACAAATGTATTGTTATAAATTTATAAATAAAGGCCTTTTATATTAAAATTCACTTATCAGTTTCTATATTATAGAAGTTCATTATTGCTAAAATTAAGTGAGACTTCAATAGGAAAGAAAATGAACCGAAAGGGTTATTTTGCTTTGAATGAGATGAATATTAATTTTCATTCTCTGGAAGTTTTACAACTCTCTCCTCTGGATTTTTTTAAATAATTTTCCTCAATGCATGATAGCATTCTTTAGATTAATTATTTTTCCACAAAAAATATTTATTTCATGTGACCCTTATTTTTACATTATTAATTAATAATTTCACATGCCCTTTTATAAAGTAACCTCTTTAAAATCAAAACCTCAAAAGTAAGATTCTTGGAGAAATGAAAATCGAGGCAAAATATAATAACATGAATGACGTGAGATACCTCATCTTGAACCTATAAGAAAGAACTTTTTATTCATTTTAATCATAAAATGTGGTGCATAATTCTCAAGTTAATCTGCAGTTGTTGTTTTACAAGTAATGAGACTTTAGTTAAGAGATGAGCCATCCCTGGTATTTAATTACAAAAGTACTCTGGCATATCGATGCCAAGGCTCTCATCTTGAAGTAAGACATCGTCTTACAGTCTAGATTTTAGGCTATACAAATTAACAAACTCTATTATTTGAAGACCTTACACCAAAGATTTTATTAATCTTTATCAGATGACATTATTTCTTCCTCATCAAGTTCATATTTTTCCTTATATGCTTATTTCAAAATTCTTTTTTAATATCTTCAATCAATAGTTTTTATCAAAGTGTTTGCTGGATAAATCTACTTAAATTAACAATTGAAATGGTTTCAGTAAGGGGGGAGATATGGATTCATGCATTACATGCACAACAAAGCAACAAAAGTGACAGAATTTAAATTCCGATCCCTATGACAAAAAAAGCTGGAATCTCAAATGCATGCATAAATAGATTATATGAATATGATGTAACAGCACATGTACCTTTTGATTCTCCCCCTTTCTTGATTCTTCCCTTTATTTGGGTTGTTATAAACACTAAACCTTTCCTTGATGACTCAAGAATACGCAAAGATGAAGAAAAAATAATGTATAAAGGTGGTTAGAGCACAAAACTAGATGAGTTTAAGTAGATGCTCTAATGGAGAGTTAAATCAAGAATGAGTTACATGTAATTAAATTCAAACAATAATTGCATAAATTTCATGAGCAAATCTCAAGATCACTTCTCTTTAACCCGAAAACTCTTTTGGGCCCCTTATCCTCTCAATGAAGTGTGTTTTTTGACTGGTTAGCTCTTGTGTACGTAAGTGAAGAACTTACTTATATACATCTGTTGAGCCTTCGGTCATGATCGTGACCTACTTAATTGACAGCCTCACCTTCGGGTGACCTATTTAAAAACAACCATACATACTTTGTTTTTCATCTGATCTTTTATGTATGTGATCCTTAGGCTTTCGGTTATTTTGAGAACTTGAATTAACTTTTAATTCAAGCAAATCATGAAGGGTTTCATAATGCCAATTTACCATAATATAAGTGCATTAATACACGAACTCTTCGATAGTTAATTATCTGACTTACGAACCTTTCTATAGACAATACTGTACAATTTGTCATTTCACCATACTATATCTTACTTGGTTCAAAG